>PVJI01025053.1:0-21003 GCA_004026765.1 Micronycteris hirsuta | reverse complement strand
AGCTCAAAGGGGGAACACGGCAGGCCAGGCAGCCTGGCTCCAGAGCCAGTGTCCTCATTAACTAGGATACAGATATGGCTGCTGTCTGGCCAAGCTTTATCTGCACTACTCTCACCGTAGATACCATCCTCCCCACTAACACTTTCCACACCAGGCATCGTCTCTATGCTAGGCATCATTCTCGGGACTCTGCAGGACACAAAGATGAAAAGACATGGTTTCTTTCCAGAGGGAGTCAGAGCTTAGCACAGGAGAGGGTGAAGGAGGCAGGCGGCGCTGATAAAATGGGATGTGCGCTCTACAGCAACGCTGGGAAGGAAAGCAATGTTCCATCCCAGGGCCTAGCACCTTCCTTATGAGGGACCTGACACTGGTATGCTCACGGTTCATCAAGCACTCCTGGCCATGCTCGCTTCATTCCCACCACAACCCCGTGAGGAAGGTCCCAGGATTAGTCTGATGCATCAGAAAACCTAGGCTCAGAGATTGTACTCACTTCCTGGGTTACGCAGTCAGTAAATAGTAAATGGTAGAGCCGGGATTCCCGACTAAGTGGCCTGACCCTGTGCATGTGGTACGCTAACCATTATGCAGGACTACCTCCCATTGGAGCAATGCACTGTCCTGCTCCACACGTCCTCCTATCTCCTGACCCTCTTATCAGTCATGAGAGGCTTGGAGGATGGGCGCTCTCACTTGATTTGGACAGAGAAGCCACTGATCCAAAGTGTGTTTGCCATGCCCAGCACTATCGCCTGGGTCTCCCCTGACAATGGTGCCCTGGGGCAGGAAGGTAACCCCAGGCAGGCAACAAGAGAGCTGTAAAGACCCCCTGAGACAGGGGGGCAGCCGCTGCTGACACGCTCTCCCCTCAGAGCCCAGCCAGGCCCTTGTGAAGTCAGAGGCACAAAACTTGTCTGTTTCAGCCCGTCCACTCTCCTGCCTGAGGGCACGATGCTTAGCAACCCCCCTGGGTTGTGCACCCCCCCTGTGTCTTGGACCACACTTGGTCGGATCCTCTTAGTCTTGAGAACTGAGAAACATCAGGACAATCAGCTTTGGAGGAGAGAGGTGGGGGACCTAATTGTCCTGTCCGGCTCTGCTCAAAGTCAAAAAGCTGAGCAAGAACCTTCCAAGGGGCCCACAAGGAATCTGCAATTTCCCCGAGGAAACAGTAAAACTAAGAGGCCACAGCTAAAGATAGTGCCGTGACGAGATGAGTGACCCTGAGCACGTCGATGGTTCTGAGCTAAGAGGAAGCCCCACCCTGACCGCGGGGAAGCTGTCGTGAGCAGGACAGGGATTGAACTGTGCCCAGGATTGCGTTGTGCAGCCCAGAATTTTAAACAGAGCTCCCTCTGAGCTCCTCAACACTGCCCCTCATCTGATGATAAGATGACAGTTGTTTCTGCCACAAATAGCTGTGCGATGTCTCCCTCTGTATCTTCTGTCCCAGATTCTCAGACACCGCCTGGTGGGGGAGCAAGGGAGGCCGGCCCCATGAACCCAGACCACTCCCAGCATCCACTGTGGTTCCTCGAGCCCGTATCAGGTCCAAGCCCCGGCGTGGATTTATAGGCCAGGTGCCTGCGGTAATCAGACACACTGGACCTTGCCTCACAAGGGCCTGGCACTGTGTTTTACTCCTGTTTTAAATTAACATAAGCATTTCTCAAAGCACGCCTTGTATTAAATTGAAAATAAAATCAAAAGGTATTTACCTTGTAGCCAATAAAATGTAAGGCTCTCTCTTCCCAATTCAGCTTCCTTCTGCACCCAATTTGATTGTGTCATGGGCAAAGCCCCTTCACAGGGCAGAAAAAAGGGATGCCACAGGCCTCCCCATGAAGTACTGAGACTAAAAAGTGCAGAAGGAAAGGCATTTCATTGTTTCCCCCTTCTGAGCTCTGTGACCTCATTTAGAGCTTTGCTGTTTTCTGGCGGCTGGGAGCTTGATCTCTGGCTGGGAAACCCGGCCCGGCTCCGGCAGCTCCTTTCCCTTTGTTTGCCTGGCAAACCCTTGGGTCTTGCTGCCAGCCTCATCTACAGTGGTTTTGCAGGCTGAACATAAAGTGAGTGCTGTCCCCAAAGAGCTGAAGGTCACAGTAGAGGAGTAGAGATTTACAGAGTGCTTCCAACAGCTCCATTGGCTCCGAGGCAGACGAGAAAGCCTGCATCCCAGTGGTAAATTCTAGTTGTTTCTTTTCTGAAGAGACATATGAGACGGCGGGCAAACACTGGACACGGTGCCAGGATTGGTAAGAACGAATTATTTCTGCTTCTGTTGCTTGAGATTTTTTAGACTTTAGCTGCTCATCACCCTAAATTTTAGCTTGATGCTCATGACACCTCATCCCTAGCAAGGCAATGTGGTGACATTTATTTTAAGGCATCTACTTACATGCTCCCAGAGTTTCCACATATTTCCAGATCATTTTTGTCACTGGTAGGTAGGACCAGCCTGTGACTGATCATCCTTATTCATCAGCAACCTGGAATCCAGACAAGTTGAACAGACTAAATAAAGTTAAAATAGGAGCAGGAACACAAAGCCGTGTTTCTTTCCATGCCCCCAGGCTGACCTTTGAGAAAAGGTAGCACCTGAGCTGTGAACCCAGCCATCTCCTTCCTCACGCGCATAGAGGATGTTCCCGAGGCCTGTATCCTGCAATGGCAGCTGAATGGGAAGCCCTCTGGATATGAGGTCACAAGATCGGCAGCTGTGACCTTGGGCATATCACTTCATGCATTCCGACACTAATTCAACCAAATTAAACTCAACTAAAAATAGTAGACTCCATCAGAGGGCCCCCCGTTACACCTAATTTATCCCCCTTATGGTTACTACATTGAAGATGAGAAAACCTTACAAGAGCTGAAAGCGAGGAAACACACGTCATCTCCTCTCATAGGCCAGCATCGAGTGGAAAACACGCGCAGAGTAAATCCCGCTGCCCACCGGCGCCGGGCGGCTTCGATGCGACGTGTGGGAAAGAGCGCACATTTCCCAAGGCCCCTCATCCTTATCTTTACGCAGAAACTCTATGAAGTTGGTGCCTTTATCAACCGTCCTTGTTATGCAAATGAAACAGGTTTCACTGTGCTGAGTGACTGTGAAGGTCTCTCTTGGAGGAGTAAGTATCTATCTAAAGCACATGCTTCCTCAGATTGTGACGCCTGGCAAAGTGCCAATCATGTATTACAGGGCTCTATCAACTTCAATACAGTGCAGTTCAAGGGGTCGTGGCCTGAGAGGGTTTTGGGTTTGGGGTTGGTGGTGGGTTTTCGTTTTTGGTGGTAACCCTTATTTCAGTAGCACAGCTAATGCAATGTAAGAGCTTCTCTTCTGACAATCTTCTATTTAATATTGTGTTGCTGATAATACTTACTGACCAAACTACACAAGAAGTCAGATGTGCCTTCAATAATAGCTCAATGTTTAAAAAGTGAAAAGAAAAAAAAAGCTGGCCCAAGAGCATTGCCCAGTAGACTTCCTGTTGAGATTGGCTTGGTAGAAGGAGGATACTCAGCCTGGATTCTAGGCTCTGCTCCACCATGATGAAAAAACTGAAGTTTAACCAGAAGACCATGAATTTCTTGAGGGAAAGATCCTGCCTAAATTATCCACGTATCTCCAGTGCCTAGCAGAGTACCTGATGCATAGTGGACCCTCAATACATATCAAATGGATTGATGGATGGATGGATGGACAGGTGGACAAACAGAGACTCTGAGTATATAGGAGGTACTGATGTGGAATGGAAAACACTGGACTAGGGATGTGAAGGCCTGTGTTCAAGTTCTGGCTCTGACATTAACCAGCTGTCCTTCCAAGTCCATGAACTTTCTCTGAGTCAACTTCAAAATGGGGTAAAAATACCTCTACTGAATCCATGTTATGGAGATGCCATATCAAACGAAACAATACGTGTAGATGAACTTAGTTTAAATCTATTCAAGAATAAGTTACACCATGGTGTTATATAGAGTCAAGGAACTGCAGTGTGTCACAGCCAAGCCGTTGCTTTACAGATAGGAAAACCACAGCCCAAAAAGGAGGGGGGTCAGGAGCCCGGGACTCTTTGCTTCCTGCTTTGCCTTATTGATGAGTTACTGGTTAAGTTCACAGGGCCCTTGCCAGAGTCGGAAGATGATCTTCAGTCTAAACTCACAGCACCCACTTCACAGGGTGGACACATAAACTTTTCTGAAATGAGATACACTTCAGAAGAAGATTTGAGCACAAAATCCCTCCTGCCTAACTATCTCTGTCTTCTGAAGATATCTGGAGCTGCTGAGTTCTTCAGAACAAGAAAATGTGCTCCAAACCCAGCCGTCGTCAGTTCTGCAGTGCATGGCTGGCTCTGCAATCCAGCCCCGGGTTCTCTCCAGTTTCATCTCCAGCACTCCCCAAGGGACCTCTGTTCCTGTCAGGCTGGTCTCCTTGCCATTGGATATGCTCCACACATGCCAGCCTCTGTGATTCCAGCTGCATCATTGTTCCCTATTTCCTTTCCACCAACCTTGAAGCCCAGCCTTCTGCTCCTTCATCCAAACACTATACACACTTGAGAAAGAGCTCCAGTCCCATCACCGCCAAGATGCCATCCCTGGCTGGCCCAACCCACAGTCTTTCTCTTGTTCCTGCAGCCAGCCCATACCCTGATATCTGCTGTGAGCTGAACTGTGTCCCAGCCCCCCCTGCCAAAAAAAATGCTGAAGCCCTAATCCCCGATACCTGTGAAGATGACCTGATTTGGAGATAAAGTTCTTTGCAGATAAATCAACTTAAGATGGATTCAGATGGGCCCTAAACTTGGTCATAGATGTCCTTAATGTGGAGAGAGATTTGAAGACACGGGAGACACAGGGACGAAGTCCATGTGAGGACAGAGGCAGAGACTGGCACTACGCTAGCACAACCAAGGAACTCCAAGGACGCCAGCAAACACCAGAAGCTAGAAGAGACAAAGAAGGAGACTTTCCTAGAGTCTTCCTAGAGTGGGAGCATGGTCCTGGTGACACCTTGACTTTGGACTTCTAACTCCCAGAACTGGGAGAGAATAAATTTCTGTTGTTTTCAGCCACCCAGTTTGTGGTACTTTATTATCAGCCCTAGGAAACTAATGCAACATTGGAGGCTATTCACTGGGCTTGTGCAGACCTGCCTCCCCACGGACTACTGGCCACTGCTCACGGACACCTCGCCAGCCTGTGAACTGAGGGTAGGAAGTGTCCCCCAGACGTCTCTGCAGTCTCCCTAGCACCGTGTCTAGGGTCTTAACTGACTTAACCTCAAGCATAGAGACTCAACATTCCCTCAGGAGCAGGGGCTGCATTAGAAAAGGCACTGTTTTCCACTCAATTCAATAAGTTCTAGCAACATGACAAAGTTGAATTTGGGTGACTGTTTCAGAGAATACAACCCTGCAATTCAGTAGCTCCAACTTGGTGAAACATGCTTACCCAAATCCTTTCTTTACACTCTACTGCACCGGACTTGCACCAAATGCAGTCCTGACCCCTGACCTCCACCAGGCTGACCTCCTACCCTTACCTTCCATCACAATCACATGCACACATCCACACAGACACCCCTGCAGTGTAATTAAATTGGACTTGACTCTGTGTTGTGGTCCCTCTCAGTCAAACGCTATGTGGAGTTCACCTCTGAAATTCAATGGCATAGCCCCAGCATAACCAGGCAGAGAGATGACCACAAGTTTAAAGTGTTGACCACTCTGCCAGCCGTCGCACTGTGTGTCCTTGGGCATGAGACTGGACAGGAGAGCCTGCACTTCCTCTTCCGTTCTAACTTGAGCAGGCCTCTGACAGTTCTAGCATCTCGCCACCCTGGATGAGCACTTAAAGATGTCTATTCTTCACATAACGTGGCCCTAAATCACAGGCGGCAAACACAAGGCCCTCCACCTTATTTTATCCAGCCTGGCACCTTGTTTCTACATGGCGACAGCGCCGAGCTCCTTGCCCCTAGCTAAGGAGCAGTTACATTGATACAGTCCTAACATGACACTCGGTCCTTTGAAGGCAACCGTGAGGCTGACGTGGCCCCCCGGTGACAAGGAGTTTGACACCTCTGCCCTAAAGTCAAGCCCTCTGACGTGCCTTGTGCTGGACCCAAGAGGCCATAATAAGGAAAATTTGATTTTAAGTTATTTTTGCTTAACCCCTCAGTAGTGTCTGATTCATAGGTATTGAGTCCCTTCTTCTCCCCTCTGCTCATCCTCGTCTTCACCTGGATCATCATCCCTCATCCCACCTTGCTGTGACTCTAAATCCTACCCAATGTTTAATGTTCAAATCAGATGTGGTCTACTCCAGTAAACTTCCTTCCACTCCCCAAGGAATCACTCCAGTCTCTTAGCTCCTGTCGAAGCCTCTCTGTGGGCATATGATTATAATTACTGTATTTCATGGGTTGGTTGGATATATCTTTTATTTACTACTTAACCCCAGATTTGAAGGCTCTTGAGAGCACAGATCATGCCTTATAATTTCTCCCTTTTAAAGTTTTAAGAATTAAATGAGAAAGTGTAATTAAAGGGCCTACAGCCTAGCACTCAGAATGCGCTCAATAAATGTCCATTCCTTTCCCCTTTTGTCTCTCCCAGAGCACCTTGCAAAGTCCTTTGACTCTTGTAGCTGCCTAGTAAATGTTTGTTGAACACAAGAATCAATGCAGATAAGTGGTAGTTTCAAATAAGATCACTACTGCTATTTGGATATGTTTATTTCCGTCCCTCAGCTCCTGAACTTGCGGGCTCATAAAGATTATTTCTGTTACATGTTACATTTCTGAAGCTGAAAGCAATACCGTGATGCTGGAGGTAGATGGTGGAAGGCCGGCCTCACCCAGAAGTCCGCCCAGAAGCCATCAGCTAAGAGGTTTGCAATGACAGAGCAAGCCGGACAAAGTCAGGCAGCACCCCAAGCAACCTGGAAGCCAGATAACTCATTCAGTCCTTATAAAGGAACAGCGTGCAATTAATCCTCATTTTTGCACTCATCTCATGCTTTTGATACTCTTTTATTAATTTCTAATGTTTTCATGTTCAGGTAACCAACCAGTAAGCCCCATGACATACATATCACCACTTAGCAAGTTTTAATCCTCAGGGGTTGAACCCAATGGGCATGTAAGGAGGACTGCATACACTTGGCACCTCTCAGTGCTGCAAGTTATTAGGAGCTGAACGAATTCTAGATGTTGCTGAGAGGAAGTCACAGGAGTAGGGACAAAGAAACTCCTTCGTCCCCACTCCTGACAGCACAGAACCTATGCGTTTTTCTTGAGAGTAGGAAGAGCCCCCAGACTCCGGAGACGCTGGCTACTCCAGAACCTTTCAGTGAAACCTTTAGACGGAGCAGGCTTGCCTCAGTATTTGGTTCCCCTTGTTTACGTTAACAGAAAGAAAAGCCAGCCCAGAGCCCCGGACCCCCCTGGCAGGGCCCTGATTTCACACACATTTTCCCCAGATTCCTATTGGCTTGGCTGGAAACCACATATTAAAACCCACCAATCTTTCCACTTGAGCCTGATGAAAGCTTCAACAGAAACAGCTGCACTTCACATGTGGTTTAAGTTAATATCTTATCCCGACGGTTTAACTCTAGCTGGCTGGGCTGCTTTTTTAATATTCACAATCCTCTTTTGTTTCACATTAAGAATATGTCTTTCATTACTCGCCAGAGCAGAGGAATACAATGAAGCTGGTAGCACTTCATTTTTGAAATGTCTGAAATAATTGTTTGCATTGTGTGTTACTCAAGGAGCACTCCAAGTTCAGGTATCTCCAAAGCCTATGAAAGTGTTAAACCGCCCCGGCACAAACACTGCTCGACCTACGGGGAACGTTTTCCTATTAAAAAAGTAAAGCCCCACACTAATGGCTTGGAGTCAGTTTCAAAATCCCAGAGCTCGTTGAGTCGAGCAACATGATAAGTTCATTGTTGTGTTTCCTCCCGTGACTCTCAAAACCATCCCATCCCTTCAGCATAGAGGAAAGTTTAATCAACATGTGGCTAATTTCATGCACCAGCACCTCACACACATAGGCATGCACCCACTTCATATCCATACCGGGCACAATTCACTTTCAAGTTCATAGGAACCATGCAACTGCAGTTCACCTGGAAAACGCACAGCGGGTTCCCAGGTTTTGCCATCGAAGCTCCTCCTTACAGGAGGTGACGTCACCGAGGGGCATCTGTACCTCGTGATGTCATTTGTTTTGCAGTAGTGAGCATGAGGTGCCGGGAATGTTCTGCAGGTTTCTCTTTGTCCTGGCAGTTGCCTAAAAAGGTCAAAACTGGAAAGACTTCAACGAGCCCTTTTTATCCTCGTTAGTCATCAAAGACATGACTACATTTTTTGACAGCGCTTGAGTTTTTCCCATGCTTTTTTTCTGCCTTTCATCCCTGGTTTTGAATAATAAGTATTAATAGTAGGAAGGAAAAAATTGCTAACCATTAATGAGCATTTTATTATGTGCTGGGCACTGTTCTACATGCAACCTAATCTAAGCCTCGCAACAACCCTAGCAGGGAGGTATTACTATTGCCCTGTTTTATAAGAGAACCTGAAGCACAAAGAAGTTAAGCTACTTACCAAGACAGCGTGGCTGGTAAGTTACTGTGGCAGAAACCGCTAGTTAACCCAATATCTTTTTCTTCACTCTTCTCTCATTATAATGCCACAGAAGTCAGAGTTGTATTCTTACTCTTGGTGGGAGCAGCAAGTTAAGGGGAGTCTGGATCCCTGAAATTACAGGGTCTCCTTTCCAGTCCTGCACTATCATGGGAACATGAAATAAACGTCCATCTTGCTTGTTGAAGGCTCTGTTATTTCGTGTCCGGGTGGCAGGACCTGAAACCACACCTCACAGTGGCAGAGCTCCACCAGGATCCCGGCCTCTGACCCCAGAGCCCATCCGCTTAGCCCCAACTCCCTGGCAACACACAGCCTCACAGTAGAAGGGGGCCAACACTATCAGAGTTAGATGGGATCTTACTAGTTAAGCCAGTCCAACCAGGTAAGCAGACCGTGAAAAGGCGCTCCGATTGAGTGGGGTGATGGGGATTTACTGAAAGGCTACATGGGAAAGTGGGGTCACAGGAAGTTGCCTCATCGACTTTGGGTCTGAATTCGGAGACATACAGCAACCTCGTGGAGTTACAGACCCATCACTCAACGCCTTCCAGTGGTACCAAGCTCACGTGACCTGCCAGGTTTCTCAGCATTCACTTCGAAGTGAAGATAATTTGATTTAGTCAGATTTCAACTAGTCAGCTGAAAACCTTGATTAAGCAGACTCTCCACTAGGCACCTCAGGTCCTTCAACATCCCTTGTGTCCAATCCACACATGGTTGCCTGTGGCTCAGCATGTCTGCTGGCTCATCAGCTGTAGCCAGAAGAAAAGTTGATTCCCCTCAGACCCATGGCCTGAGCTACAGGTGAGATGCAGGAAAGAAGTGGTAGCCCCGTGTTACCTGATGGAGGTGATACATGCTGGTAGCTGCCACTTGAGTACTAGCGCATGGCTGGTCTCTGGTTTTAGGGAGAAAGACCCCAAAAAGTGAAAGAGACTCACCCAAGTAAAGCAGTGAGTTACTTTCCCCTCAACCAGAGCTGTGCTGGTCTGCATGCCCCCACCCAGGCCTCTCTGCTTCTAGAAGCCATCCCTAAAGTCACCTGAATTTAGACCTGATGGCAGCTCCAGGATAGCACTGTGTCCTCTGTTTATTAGTGATACCAGTTTTCAGATCCTTGTCCCTCCCTGCAGAACACCATTTCAGAACTCAACAGACGCACCGCATCACGTAAAAGGGGGTGAAGAACTGAGACAATTACCGGGCTTCGAAAATCCATTTTTGACTGCAATAGCTAAATAATTCTCTGTCTCAATTTTACCTATGTTGCTTTGATATAAATCTGACCCGGGTGCATTTACTTTTTAATAAAGTCCAAAATTCAAACCAACCAACAGAGAAACCCCTCCTGGTATTGCACAACCTTAGCAATGAAGCCCCTTATTAGAGCTAACTCAAATCTGTCTTGAGATAGTTTAAGTCCTCCGCGCCCCCTCCTGGAAATGCAGACAGACGGCAGGGGGGAGGGGGGCCCCTATAGTGAAGCAGGTGCACAGCTCTCCACACCGTGTAGGAGTTTACATTTGAAATCATGCACGGCTTATACTTATAGTTTAAGAAAAAAAATAAACAAAAACGAAGAAAGAACAGCAACACTTCTACTTAATGCCTGTATCTATTTGCTGGTGGTGGGGGGTTGGCAGAAGATGGTATATTATACGGGGTCTCATATATTGCTTAAAGTTCAGAAAGACCTGACACCTCAACCCAAGCTTCCAGATAGAGTAGTAAGGGTGTAAAAGCAAAATGCTGACCTCATTCTCTTCCATATCACATCGGGGTAAAAGGTTTTCCCCTGTGCCCGGCAGGCCACCCCCACCCCCAGCATTAAGAGGTTCCCACTCCCTCCGGTTTCTGACTGAGATCCACCAATGGGCAGTGTGGTGGTTAATTTTATATATCAATTTAGCTGGCCATGATATCCAGATATTTGGCCAAACGATATTCTGGATGCTTCTCTGAAGGAATTTTTAAAGTGAGATTAACATTTAAATCAGTGGACTTTGAGTAAAGTACCATATTTTGCCGTGTATAATGAATGTGCACTTTGTTGCCCAAATTTTTTAGGGAAAAATAAGGATGTGCATTATACATGGGTGTAATGATTACATAACATGGGTATAATAGTGGGTATAATAATCCCATGTATAATGCACACAAATGAATGCGCATTATATACAGTAAACACAGTAATTTACTCTAATAATAATAATATGGGTGGGCCTCATCCAATCAGTTGAAGGTCTGAATCAATCAAACTCACCTCCCCTAAGCAAAAAAGTAATCTTCCAGCACATTGCCTTTGGACTTGAACTGTGGCTCTTCCCTGGGTCTCCAGCCTGCTGGCCTATCTGCAGATGTTGGATTTCCTAAGCCTCTACCAATCATATGAATTGATGGCTTAAAATCTCCCTCCCTCTCTCCCTCCCTCCCTCTCTCTCCTTCCCCTCACCATGTGTGTGTGTGTGTGTGTGTGTACATATACACACGTACATACACTCACTCACCTCCTGTTGATTGTTTCTCTCTGGCGAACCCTGACTATTACAGGAAGCAATGGTAGGAAATCAGAGGGGACAAGGGTCTCTATTTCACTCCTGACACAGGCGCTGTCACCACACAGCCCTAGCTATCTCTGGGTAGGACAACCACACCCTCCGCTCTCACTGTCAGAATTGCGGATGATAACCAAGCCCTCTTTTACTAAGCCCAGGGGACCACACTAATCCCAATGGTTCCTCTGTACTTCTGAACCCTTCATCAATAACCCTCCTATTAAACTCTCCTCGACTAAGCCAAATATGAGTGCACTGGGACCTGGACTGGCACAGTGTAGCCAGAATGTGGGAGCCATTGCCAAGTTGGCGTGGCATTCAGGGCTTTCCCTTAACTCTAACCTCCCTTCTCAGCATCATGTCCACCACGACCATCGGCTCCTGAGACACGTTGGAGCCCACACACAGGACCCTCAGCGCTTCCGCCCTGCCCCCTGCCGCCCACCCTCCCACTTTCACGCCGACACCTCTGGTTACTGGGATGTCCGCAGCCCACAGCGCTCTAGTCACATTACTTAACAAGAACAGAAGAGTAACTTGAAAACTCATAAAAGTTGGGAGCCACTGCCCATTATGACTCTGCCCTGTTGCATATGCCCCAACTCCATTCTAGAACCATCTGCCTTCCATCTTGTCAACCAGTCAGGTTGTTTCAGATTGTTTATTACTGCTGTTTTTTAATCTAAGATTTCCCCCCAGGCCCCTCTCTCCCTACAGGCATATTTACAGCCAAGTAGTTATAGTATCTAGGAAGGTATGAAAGTCTGTTGGAGTGGGTGGTTTTTTATCTTTGATTTTTTTTTACTTTGTTTTCACACCATTTGCTTGAGAATGTTGGAGCAGGTGTGGCATTTTTATTTGGTGTTATTATGTTTTACTTTTAAATTTTTTAAGATTCTCCAAAGGTCTTATTTTTAAATAAATATATACACACCATAGGGAAAGTAAAGAACAATAGTGGTTTCGGTAAAAATCATGCTTCCTTCTGCTCTTCTGAATTTTCCTACATTGTGCTAAAAATAGTAATACTTTTTCAGCTGCCACCGTCTACCACAAAAGTAATGAAAAGCAATGAAAAACGGAAATGAAAAACAGGACAAAATGAGTCTCCCCAAGGTCTCAGCTAAAAAAGCAAGCTGGAACAAACAGAACCAAGGCTATAGAGGTACCTACAATTAGCATTATCAGCATCAGTGAGGTGTCAAAATATCAGAATTAATGAGCCCAGGTCAGCCAACCAGGTAACGGCCACATTGCCCAAGCGCACAAAAAGGAACCCACGGAGGGGAGGTCAGACAATGGGTTCTGAAATTCTAAAGGGAGAAGACAGCCGGTAAGGTAATGAGTGAGCCAATGAAAAGCCAAATTGTGCATACATGTATTCAAAGAGTGAATACCAGGTAATTGGGTTTTCAAAAACCAACATGTGTTCCTAGTCTGGGCCAGCACTCAAGAAAGCCAGTGAAATTTACCACAGGTGACAAAAGAAAGGAAAAGGAAGACTGGTCCCTCATCTCCTCCTGCCGGGGCAACTCCCAGTCTGACACCGCCCCGGCTGCCATGGCATCTGTGGAAGGTTGCATAAAGCCTAGCTCTCGGGAGAGCACCGCTTTCAAATGTAATAGCTCATCGTGACATAGGCCTAACAATGCATACGTCCTCATCACAGAGAGCGCTGCCCCCGAGACCTGGCATTGTGATTTCTTCAAAGATGGAGCTTCAGGACTTGCAAATTTTGTGCACCCTGTCATACTACACCTGCACTAATTTGAATATGAAAAGAATACTGTGCATTTCTTACGCGGTTAAAGGCAATCTTTTCTGGGGCAGGTTCTGTGCATTATGTTTATCCTGTAGGCTTCCCTATCCCGGTTGCTATCTCTGCACATGACAAGTGGAGAAGCACAGATTTAAAATAACGCTGTTTTCTAAAGCAGTTCCATTTCAGTGGAAGTCTCTGAAAGCTGGGAAAACAGCAAGGGTTGCATCTCTAACGGTGAGAAGACAGGCAGTTGGGTTGATTCCTTCGGAGAGAAGGTGTCCGTTGTCCACCTCCCGCAATGATGTGGCCCCTAAGCCAACCGTGGCCCTAGACTATCTTTCTAAAATGGAATCTATTTCCCTCTTTCCAGCTCAGGAGAGGTAGCAGTGAGTTGCCCTTCCTCATGCAGGGGCAGCAAGGAGCCCTCCCCCAGACCATCTTCCTACATTCCCTGAGCTTCTCTGTGGCCTGGAACCAAGGCAGAAGCTGGCGCAGACTGCCTCAGCATCACCTCCTCGTACCACGAACGTCAGCAACCGTCTCCGCCATGTTGGTTTAAAGCTATCCGTCTGCCTCATGCCTCAACATGACCAAAACACATGATCAACAAAAGGATTTAGGGCCTGGCAGCAGGACCCATCTCTCAGGAGCACAGATCATCCCCTGCAGCTCAGTGGTTGGCGGGGCAGCAATAAATGCCCCGCCTGGATCTCTGACACACAGACACACAAAAAATAATAAACAATTGTTATAAGTCACTAAGGTTTCGGATGGTTTGTTATGCAGAGAAAGATAACCAGAACACAAAGAAAGAATCCATGACAATGAAAGATTTCAGTTTCTGAGTCAGAAATTGCATTTATATGCAAATAATGAAGACTGGGAGGCACTGGGCTAAGCATATTAGAGTCTTATTTCCTCTCACATAATAAGAAGGTAAGGCCTCTACACATTCCTTTGGCAGCTCAGAGTCAGGACTCAGCAAATCTCTCGGTCTTTCCCTCATGCAACCGGGATGTCCGCTCCAGCGCCAGCCACCAGCAAGCACTCCAAGCATCAGGAAGGAAAAAGGGATGGTTCCTTTATCAGAAAGCAAAACTTTCCTAGAACTCTCCAGCAGGGATATCTGCTTGTATCCCGCTGGCTACAATTGTGCGGCCTAGCCACCCCATCCAAGGGAGATCAAGAAGTATAGCTTTTTAACTGGCAACAGAGCCCCCTGAGCAAAACTGAGGTTTGGTCAGTAAGGAAAGAGGGAAGCATGATCTTGGAGGAGCAACTAGCTGTTTCTGCCACAGTCAATAAGGAAATCCATTACATTAGCCCAAGTCCAGAAGCAGAGCAGACTGCTGGGTCAATCCAGTGATGTCGTCAAAGAGCCAGGAATTTCCCATCTCTCCACTCAGCTGCTCACAGGACTGGCTTCGGTCTCAGGCCGGCTCTCCCCACTCGCGGGACGGCTGCCAATAGCAATCAGGCTACATGCCTCCTTGTTCTTAGCCAGCAGGAGAGTCTGGCCTCTTAAGAGCAAGGAAGCAAGGGGCCACTTTTAAGCACAGACATTAAACTATGATTGATACACACTGAATACCTTTCCCAGTTTCAGAGCCAAGAGGAATCTCCTTGCCAACAAGGGCTTTCATTCACAAATTTGGGTTAGGCTAAGCGTCAGGGCCCCGCAGTCAGGCTGCCTGGGTTGACGTCAATTCTATCACTCTGTCCCTGAACAAGCTTCTTAGCCTCTCTGGGCCTCAGTTTCCCTGTGTGTAGAACTGGGTAAACTAATAGTACCTATTGGCATAGGTTTCATATAAGAATGAATTTTTAGAAAAAGAAGGACAATACTTAGCATGATGCCTAGAAACCAGTAAGCATTAAATACACGGTGGCTTTTATGATTCTGGAGAAGAGTTTCACGCAGGCCCTGTATGAGTTTTGCAAACACAGAAATAAATGTAAATTAGCAATGCACATCCTCTCCCTTCTTCTTTCTCTGCAGTTTTAATAATATCAACTTCCACGCCCTGGAAGACCCAAGATACTTGTTTTTACAAGTCCTTTTTCAGAAATGACCTGTTCCATCCCTCATGCTGCTTACAGGTAAACTTGAAATTCAAACCATTCCCCTAACACGTGGGCTTATCTGAAAGATATCTGCAAATTTACTACTGAACAATCCATTGAAGGACCCCATAATTAATCTAATTCAGTCATTACCACATCTCTACTAAACATATCATTAAACAGCTGAAACAGTGCTTTCAGGTTTTTTCCACAATTTATTTTAACAAGAATCTAAGCACCTAATAACCAAATTAACTATGCAGTAATCCCACCCATTGTACCAAAGTCAGCACCTAACAATTACCCACAAAAGTAAATCGACAGTATTTGTTCAGTTTGACTAAACCATATAGATAGAACATAAAATATATTCTACAATAGAAACCAATTGCTGGGCATTGTTAACACAACCAGTTGGCATTATTTAATTTACCAGCTACAGGCACCATGCTAAATGCTGAATAACAGTATAGAGAGTTATTAGTATTGTCCCCGTTTTACAGAGGAGGAAACTGAGGATCTAAGAAGTCAAATGACTCTGTTATGATCAGAATTCCTAAGTAGCAGCATCAGAATTCGAAAATCTAATTCTGTTCTGACTCCAGAGCATGAGCCCTTGAATGGCAAGCAACCACACCAGTGTGTGATACCGCCTCGGGAGAGAAACTTTCGGCAGATCCTGAAGTTTTATATGTGGAAAGAAAGTGCAGTAGCTGCAGAAATGTTCGTTTTCAGAGTCGATCTGAGTCTGCATTTACTTTGTCATTTAGTCTTTGTTAGTCATGTGACCTTGATAAAGTTACAGAAACTTTTTGAGCCTCTCTTTCCCCATCTCAAAGGCTGAGGCAAGGACAGAGCAAGAACAAATGTGCTAGAATGTTCAAACACTCGTCACAACATTAGCCCTCAATGAGCATTAGCTTCCCTTTCCCTCATTTCCTTTCCTCTTTTTGTTTAATCCTC
This sequence comes from Micronycteris hirsuta, assembly GCA_004026765.1. Taxonomy (NCBI): domain Eukaryota; kingdom Metazoa; phylum Chordata; class Mammalia; order Chiroptera; family Phyllostomidae; genus Micronycteris; species Micronycteris hirsuta. Next base: position 4,988 of record PVJI01025053.1, on the reverse strand, counting down.
ACACTCTCCTTTGAGAAAAACCAATAATTAAAGCAAGATTTACTACTCGTTTGGGTTTTCATCACCTTCTAAAAATACACAGTACTCAACTTGGTTGAATTAATGAATGTTGATAAGCAGTACATGTTTACAGAAATCAGTGTATTTCCTCCAGAAACAATGCCTTATTAACTCTCATTTTAATTATTCAATAATTAAATCCAGCCTCAGACTTCAGTCCATTCCAGCATCTGTGGTGCCTCGACTCGGGGTCACACTGGTCACAGAGCCAGGGCTAGTCCCCTCCTGGCCGTGCACCTATGAAACTGGAACCAGGAAGGAGTCTTCCTAGCAGATCCGTAGCCCAGGGAATAAGAGTGGGAGAGGGAATCACGACTCAGGAACACGCCAACTAGGGTGAACATTTGGCACTCCACTGAGTCGACCAATACCTTTGAACACCACTTCGGACCTGAGGGATTACCCACGTTATGCATCCCATCTCCCCCTGCAGAAGTCAGACACTTCCTGAGTCAGGCTGTGAGCAAAATGGACCAAATAATCCTCTTGTCCCTGCTCGCCCATTCCTCTACACTGTGACTTGCTGCTCCTCCCATCAGGAAGTAGAATCTATTTCCCCACCGCTTGAGTCTGGACATAAGTGATGTTTTGGTTCTTAGGAGCCTACATCTCAAGGGATGCTGTGACTTCTACTATTACCCTCTTGGAATTTGTGCTGCCATGTGAGGAATCCTAGGGTCGTGTCCTTGAGGATGAAAGACCAGACAGAGGACAGAGATGCCCAGCCAGCAGGACCAAGCACCAGTAATGTAAGTGAGGCCATCAGAGACCATCCAGGCTGAGATGAGTGGCCAGGTGGCACAGCCACATGAGTGACCACAGGCGAGAATAGTAAAAAAAAGGAAAGGGGGGAGTATCTAACTCAGCCCAGTACAATCTGCTAGTTACATATGGCCATGGGTAAGTAAAATAGTTGTTTTAAGCCACTAAGTTTTGGGGCCGTTTGTTACACAGCAGTAAGCAACTGAAATGCTTTTCAACATTCCTACAGCTAGCAAGAAAACATGGGTGCTAGGGTCCACCAAGGAGACCCACACCCACTCCAGACTTTTGTCAGAGGTTAGTGGCTTGCAGAAATATTCTGTCAAAAGTGGAGGCAACCACATCTGGTTTCTAAGGGGCAGTGCCAGAGCTTGCAGTGGTGACATCTAGTGCCCAGGAGCATGTCTGTGACCCAGTGGAGGCAGCAGTGATACTGCCAACGGACCAGCCCTGTGGAGGACGTGGAGCACCATGTCTGGCTGCCGGCCCTCCGGGCCCAGGTTCCTGGCCCTCCAAGGGATTCTCTGAGCTCCCTGTCTTAGTTTGAGTTCCCTGAAAAGTACAGCCTAAGGCAAGGATATGGGCACAAGTAGTTTATATGGAAGATGACCCCACATTCAGGGGTAAAGGAGAGGGAATAATAAAACAGAGAAGGAGGAAGGGCAAGGAAGGACGAGTAACTGGGGCCCTTTGTTACTGGGGACCCAGTGAGGAGTCGTGCAGAATACACGCTCATTTCTCTTTTCAAAGGATGAGTTCCCGAGGCATCATCTATCCTCGGGTGTCCAGTCCCTATTTGTTTAGACTTGCGCTTCTGATAGCTGAAATCAGAAGTGGTCCGAGGAAATAACAATTGAGCACAGAAAGTATTTGCTATGCTACCAAACATCCAGCCAGGGGCTGCTAAGTGTTTAACAACTGGCTCTTCAGGGAAAAGATGGGGCAGGTAAAAACATGAGGGACTAAAATCAACGGCAAGAGGAAAGACTACACAGGTTGGGAATCGGGCCAAAACCAGCAGCCTGGCGTCATAGGTTTGCACCCTGGCCTGAGCTCTCTGCCCAGAATGATGCTAAGCCTTCCCCCACAGCTCTGGACATAATTCTCAATCCCGCAACTAGTCATGTTATTGCACTCTAGGCAAGAAATTTAAGGGAATGGGCTGGGAAGACATTAATTGAAATGTCTCCAGTGATAAACTATTTTCAATGTCAGGAAATTCTTCTTTCCTGGAAAATCAAATCCCCCAGGTAACAGTTTAAATGTTTTTCCACCAGTTTTATTCTTAGTGGAGACAGACAATTATCCACAGCCTTCTGTAAAGCAAACTTTCAGATACTTGAAGGTTTTTCTTCTCCAGGGGAAACAGTCCAAGCTAGGTTGGCCTTTTGTGGGAAATTCAATTTTCGGAAGCTTTAACCTTCTCTGGGGCTTTCTGGCTAACCTTGTCCAAATTGTACATGGCCTTATCAGCTGTAGAACCCAGACCTGGACCCAGGATTCTTGCAGAGCTCTGACCGCAGAGAAAATAGGGAAGGAAATAGGCTCCCTTAGGGCCTGTGCATCCCATGGTTATTTTTAGATTCCACCATCATCAGTTCTATTTTCAAATCAGTAAATGGCCAAAACAGGGCAAGGAAACAATTGCAGGAACAGAAGTGGTCACCTTTCAGATGGAGCAGAAGGTTTCCTGGCCAGGAGCAATGCCTTGGTCATTTCTTACCTCCCCGGTACAAATCCTCATCATCTCAGCCCGCCTTTCAACCATGAGGGCACACCCCAAATCCTGCTTGCAGCAAGTACCAGGACACTGGAACATTTTTCAAGTTCCAAAAGACACACCCAAGTGAGGGAATCTAGTACATCTTGGAAGGGATACTAAACTTAAGACCAGATCACTAAAATCTAAGGAATTTTTACCTGTCTCCCTCTCATTCATTCATAGATGCCCACATTCAGACCCAAATGGCCTACAACGGTGCCATCCAGCAGAAATATAACACAAGCCGCAAATGTGAGTCACAGAGGAGCCATAGTTTTTAAAAAGGAGGAAGAGGTGAAATTAATTTTACTAGTATATTTTATTTAACCCAATATATCCGAAGCACTATCATTTGGACATGCAATCAATATTTTAAAATTATTAATGCGATACTATGCATTCTTTTTCCATTCTAAGTCTTAACCACCATATTAGATAGCCTAGATTTAAACCATCAATTCCCCAAGTGTGGTCCCCAGACCAGAAGCACCAGCATGACCCGGAAGCTTATCAATGCACAATTTCAGGCCCCACCCTGGTCCTCTGAGTCAGAAACTCAGAGTGCAGCCTAGCAGTTGTGCTTTAACAAGCCCTCCAGGCGAGCCTGATGCAGACCAAGTCTGAGATCCTTCAGCCTACATGCCGCCAAGCCAGGAACGCCCAGTCTGCTCTCCGCGCTCACCACCACCAAGGTCTGATGGAGGATGTGAGTCTTTAAAGCAACTAACGTTCCCCGTTTTCCGGTTGCTAGGGAGCCTAAAATAGCAAATTTGGTTCCCAGGAGATACAAGTTTTTTCATTTTCTTTTTTGTGCCAACTAAACAAGTTTTCCACAGGTGAACTCTTCTTTTTCAAACGACCGATTTTACCCTTATTTCCCCATTACCTTTGGATTTGATTCCTTCATCTTCTTGACTTTTTACAGGAATCGCACCACACTTACCATTTCATATACAACTCTAGTTGCAGATTTAGCCAGTAAAAATACAGGACACCCAGTTAGATTTGAATTTCAGTTAAACAATGAATAATGTTCTAGCGTAAGTGTGTCCCATGCACTATTTCCCGGGAATTATAAGGGACATACTAATACTAGAAATTATTTGTTTATTTGGAACTCAGATTTAACTGGGCATCTTTCTTTTGCCTGGCCAACCTATGCCTATCCCCCTACATCCTTTGACTGCTAATCCCTCCGGTGACCAGACTGTGAAGGACTCCTGGGTCAGCAGGGGTGCAGGGAAGCAGCGCTGACTCAGAGCACGGCAGGCCTGCGGTCTCACTCCCAACTAGAAGGAATTCTGGGTAAAAGTAGTCTTTGGCTTTCCAAGGATAGGTCCTCTGGCTCCCTGTGAATGCCAGCTGCCTTTCAGGATCAAGCTCTCATTTGAAAAAAAAAAAAATCAAATCAAACAAAGAGTGCACTGTCAGTCCATCGGAGCTGCACAAATGCACCCACTTAGCTCACAGCTCAAATTGGGCCTCCAGATTTGTGCTATTGAAAAGGAAATTGGCCTCACTGGCTTCGAAACAGCCCCAGAGTGGGGAAATTAATACAGAAGACGCCAAGTCATCATGAAATCTGGCAACGGCAGTGGTTGTGTGGCATCATCCAATTACAGCACACACAGACACTGTCCAAGGGGAGAAGCCGGTCTGGACACCACCCAAAATTAGGATCCCACACGGTAATTACTAGTGGAGAGTGGAAACGTGTTAAGATTTTACAAAAAGTGGAGAGTTTTATGAACGCAAAGACCCCAATAAATGCACAAAATCATTACCTGTTCCCTGAGCCCCCTGCAGCCCACCTATAAACTTACATCACTCATGAATGAATGCGTGCGGGGAGGAGGTTCCTGTCTCTTCCACTGGTTCCTTCCCTTCAGCCTGGTAGACTCCACGCAGTCATAGCCACTAGAATGGAGCCAGGAACATCACCCCGGGGCCTTTCCCTTGCCTGGTAAACCAGGATGACACCAAGCCCCTTGGGTGAGAAAGAACTTAGGGGCGAGCATAGGGAGGTAGAGAGAAAGGTAAGGAGGTCAGAGAGAGAAGAGACTCTCTGTGCTCATCCAAAATAAACCCAAATGAACTGATGGGGAAGTAAAGAGATGCTGTACCCCGTGTACTGGATACCATGTGGGCTCAAAATCAGAAAATCTTGTTTTATCTCCCCCTGCAATCTCTTCCACACTTGGGGGAGCACAACATAGGGCTGGAAATGAATAAAAAGGGTATGAAACCTGATCGTTTCAGTTCATAGTTTCATCCTAGAGTTACCTTCAAGGTGAATTGTGCGAATTTGAACCTAATAGTAAGAGGAAAGCGACTGTACACACTTATCCTACTAATGGTCCGACAGTCTTGATTTTTAAAAGAAAAACACAATAGTGCAAAAATA
>PVJI01025052.1:0-21935 GCA_004026765.1 Micronycteris hirsuta | reverse complement strand
AATGTTCCTCCAAATATCCACACGGCTCACTCCCTCAATTCTTTGAGGTCTTTACCCAAAAGGTACCTACTGTCTCTGAAAATTCACCCCCTCCCTCTGACATTTGATATACTCCTCCTTGCCTTTTGTTTTTCCAGTTTTGTCACCTTCTAATGTAGTCTCTAGTTCATTAATCTTTCTTGTTTATTATTTATTTTTCTTCTTGGAGCTGGATGTTTATCTGTTTATTCACTGATAATGTAAACTGAAATAAACGTTCCACAAAAACAATGCTTTCCCTTACTAAGTGTGCTTTACTCTGTTATTTTTGTTATTATTAAAAATTCAGCCACTACACTGATTTCATGACCTACTCAAGAGTCATGATCCAGTTTATATTACACTGACTTAATGTATGCTATCATTGTATCCTGTATGTTTCACAGCGTATTCTCTCACCCTCCCTCCTTCTCTTCTCCTCCCCCTCCTCCTCCTTCTTTCTGTCTGTCTCTCTCTCTCTCTCTCTCTTCCCCCTGCCATATTATGAGTCCCATGAGGGATCAGGGCCATCTTACTCACTGCCATATTTCCAGCACCTAGAATAGTAGCAAAAAATATGCAAATCATGTGCAAGCAGAAGTTAAAGCCGAGCAGAAACTGTAAGCAGAAGTTAGCCACTAGGCAGATGAAGAGCAAAACACAAAGGGAAGTTGAAACTATGACCCGTGAGAGAAAGACAGAGCTATAGTTCATAAGTATCTTTTAAAATTTTTTAAATTTATTTCTAGAGAGCAGAGAAGGGAGGAAGAAAGAGAAGAGGAACATTAATCAGTTGCCTCTTGAATGCACCTCAACTGAGGACCGCAACCCAGGCATGTGCCCTGGCTGGGAATTGAACCAGCAACCTTTTGCTCTGTGGGACAATGGCCAAATAACCGAGCTCAATGGGTCAGGGAAGTTCATAAGTATCTTTATAGCAATCTTCTTTACCTTCTTTCTTAATTAGGGTGAGTTTTTATTTTTAGAAACTAATGTTACATAAATAGCAGATGAATGAAATATCTTGATCAATCAGAGCAAACAATTCAAATAATTCAGTAAAATAAACATTCATAGTTTCTAAATTGAAGATGGGTGTTTATGCATTAATAGAAGACTTACTTTAATACCTGGAGACAGGGAAGGCGGGAGAGTGTGATTGCTCCAATCGGCCCTCATGTCCTTTTACACCTGGCTGACTTCCTTCTTTGTTCTGCTGCATATCTCTACCACACAGAAAGGGCTCCTGATGACTCCTTGCCCAGTAAAAAGGAAAGATCTAGATTGTATTAGGAAGATGTTTTCAAAGCTACATAGAATTACAGGAAGAACCTCTCTTTGAGTGTCCTCTCTTCCAGGAAGTTTAGGTGAAACAAGAGTGATCCTCACCTAGGAACTTGTCTAGGTTGGTAGTTCAGGCCTGCTCAAATGTAGCTATGCTGCTTTGCTCTTTTGCATTCTATCACATTTCAATGCTCCAGACCTCATTTTAGGTAAAAGTTATGAAATCTGAGATTCAAGTTTGACCATTTAGATGGTTCAGTCCAACTCACTAGATTCTACATTGGAGAGAGGAGACAAAATCCAGATAGAAATAAAGTATTCCTGTGCTGGTTTTGGTCTTATACACACATGGAATGGATTAAGGGTGGAGTTTTGTGTCTCAGGAACTCAGGTCTGCCCAGCAGCCCTGGCTCTCAGGGACCCTGGCAGCTGTGTTGCAAGCTGAGCAGTTGCTGCTAAGACAAGTGTTGGTTTTTTCCTTGCGACTGAGGAGGGTAAATCAGCGCTCATAGGAAAGAATAAAGGGAGCTGAGGGACCATGGCTTAGCAAGTGACTATAGAAGGAAGTTTCCATAAATAGTGCAACTAAATTCTGAATAAAAAACATCTTTTATAATCTTTATTTGACTTGTAATTCATATGGGTCTTTAGTTAATCTTGGATGAAAATATTAGAGATAAACTGGCGATCTGAACTGAAAGGTATGAGATAAAACTAGATATTCAGTTTTCAAGATCATTATCATTAAAGATAACATAAAAAACATTTTCTTAAATAAAGATTAATCTGGAGAGGGCAGAAAAATATCTTTCATATCTTTTTCCCCTTTAACCATGAGGCGAAGGGAATGTCCCAATGGATTTGAGACCTACAAAAGAGAATTGCTGGAGAAAGGGCCCAATCTAACATGCCCTCAATTCTAATATGAATCTAATATGAATCAAATAGGGTTGACACCACAAAGTCATTCTTTTTGAAAATTGCTTTATAAAATGAAAAATTGATTAAGATGAATTTTTGACTCAGAGAGAATTAGAACTGAAAGGACTCTTAGAAATCTTAATCCTCTTTCTTATATAAATAATTTTTAAAAGAAGATCATTTGCCTAAAGTCACATAGCTAGGTAGTCACAAAACTAAAACTAACCCCGCAAAACAGGTAATCCTTGGCCCAATGCATTTTGTGAGACATCTTATTGCCTCTCCATTTCAGAAAATCAAAATTCATATCTGTTAATTCTACATGCCTGAAGCTTTTTACTTCCCAAATTAGATATCAACCTCCTTTCCCCAAAGAAAAACATATCTTACATCTTATTAAGAGTGTTAAATTTGGCTAGTGGATGCTTTTATAAGACATCTGATTTAGTTATAATAAAAATGTAAAGAAAAAATATAAATTATTACAACAAATAAAAATACAAAAAAATCCACAAGAGAGATAAAACATTTAAAAATCTTTGGCACTTACATAAAATTTTGTACAATTATCATATAACTGATCCAATTTGTGTGGTCAGGCAAATACAGACTATCATAGTTCTTCAAATCATTATAAAATTTAACCTCCTTTTTAACTTATTATCTTTCTATTTTTTTGTTCTGTTTTGTTTGTATGTCTTGCTTGATTTCCTTTAGGAACGACCTGATTACTTTTAGGACTTGGGAGAATACAGTTTAGTCATTCACACTCATGATTTCTTCCATATTCACATACCACCTGTTTCAGTATTTGATTAATATTCTTATTTATACTTACTCACTTTTATATTCAATACCTAGTTCACTCTCATCCTAAAATAATATATCTATGATAGCATAAGCTTAATGTGCTAATTGTATTTTTCCATATTTAACTATTAATAAAATACAAATCTGTTTACTACTTAAAATCCCCCTACTGTGGAAACCGCTGGTATAGTTTACAGAAAGCACTGAATTTAGAACAGAACACAGAGCTTCAAAATCCAGTTATGACATTCTCCTCTGTGAAAATCATTACCAATCTGAGCCTTATAATCCACAAAATGGTAGAAGATATCCATTCTGCTTTCCTTCTTGGTTTATCATGAAGTTTAAATTGCATAATGACCATAATATTTCATAAGTGCAAAAAATTGGGGGGGGAAAGAATATTATATAAGACAGTAAGTAATTAATAATAATAATAGGCATAGAAGTCAAGTAATTTCATGCTTCCTATATTTAAATATATAGCCACCTTTTGATCTAAAAGACTATATTTATGAAAGCGAATATTGGCTATAATATATCCAATCAACAGAAAATATTTGGGGAGGGGGAGAGAATATCCTTGCCATTTGCAGGAACAAAACCATTCTGTTCATTACTCACTGCCACCCAGTAGCTTTTGAAGGCCATCTGTAGCGAGCAGTCCAGAAGAAGGCTGAGTGAGCAGTGTGTGAGACTCTAGCTGGTCCTGTAAATTGACTTGAATGATAATTACAGAGTCATTAAAAGCCTTGGGGTTTTTGCTTTCTTTCTTTTTTTTTTTTTTACCAGTCATTAAAGCTTAAAAAATGAATCCTTACATTGTCTTGCTACCAGGAGACAGCAGCAAAATTGCTCTCAGCTTCATCCAGGGTCACCCCAGGACCCAGCAGTCTCTTGTAATCATTCACATCAGAACATCAAAGGGAACTTTCCAGTCCACACTTACCTTTCAAGGTCATGTTAGGTATCCTCAAGAAAATGAAACACATCTAGGTTAACATGTGCCACAAGGACTAATATTTATCTCTGGCCCTCTTTAACCTGAATATTAAAGTTCAATCAAATGTATCAGGCACTTTGCTACATACTTTTGCTTATATTAATACATTTAATATCAATCTTGCCATTTGTGAGAAGCCTAATGTTATCTGGTTCTAAGTTATGAATGTGCCTTATATCCTAACAAATGTTCAAATTTACCCACATTCTTATAAATTATTCAGTTTCCTCAGGTAAAATTCCAATTATCTGTGATGGTTAGACATTTGAGTGTTTTATATATGACATTTAAATTGCTACATTTTAAAAAGTAGTATATGTACAGTATTAAAATTATACTTGATATGTTTAAATCTTTATTCAATTCAGAAAAATCTCAAGGTTCTTACTCTATGTTAATCATCATTATAAATGCTAATTATAATACATTACAGCTATAAAAATTATAAAAACAAAATAGAATTCTTACTAATCTCATGATTATCTCTTATAATAGTAAATGCAGAAAAAAATAGTTATTTGGATTCTCTAACAGTTTGGCTGGGAGATAAATAAGTTTATTATAATTGTCCATTCTCTTAGCAAGAAATTATGATTTTTAAAAAGTTGACAGTTTAGCCGGGATGAGCCCATAGCATCTTGTAGTAAGGAAATGCTAAAACAAACAAAAAGCAATGGTGTGGCATATCAAAGTAACAAGAATAAACTAAAAGAACTCCCAATGGCCAAAGCTGGAACTATTTAAGCCTTAAAATAAAGTAGTATAAGATTATAAACCAAGACACAAAGTAAAAATCCATGAGTCTATACTAATATAAATGACTGAGTAAATAAATAAATGGAGAAAAGAGACAAATCTCCCATAAAAGAATTAACAATTTATATAGATACCCCATGCACAAGGAGAGGGACATGACTCCCAACTTCAGGAGTTACGGGAACTCTTTAGTGTGGCCTGTGCATAGCGACTTACTTCCAATGAGTATAGTATGGGAAAGAGGGGAAATAACTTTACAGTACAGAAACCTCACAAATACTACATCAGCCAGAAGATCAACATCAACATTAACAGTAATATATCAAGTAAATGCAAGTAGGCTTCATATGATGTGATGAAAATGGCATCTTAACTCTGTGGTCTTCTCCTAAAACCCCACACACCCAGTCTAATCATGAAAAAGAAAATCACACAAAGCCCAAACGGAGCAACATTTTACAAACTACTTGACTAGAAGGACTCATCAAAACTGTCAAAGTCATCAACAATAAGGAGATGTCTCAGAAAGTGTCACAGCCAAGAGGAGCATAAGGATATACAAAGACTAAAGGTAATGTGGTATTTTAATGGGATCCTGGGACATTAAAGACATTATGTAAAACTAAAAAGTCTAAGTAAACCATGGGCTTTAATTAATAATAATAATGTATCAAAATTAATAATAATAATGTATCCACATTGGTTAATTAATTTCAACAAATGCCACACAACAATGTAAGATTTAGTAACAGGGGAAACTAGGTATGGGGTAATAGGAACTCTGAGCTATTATCTCAATTTTTCTATAAATCAAAAACTGTTCTAAAAAATAAAGTCTGCTATTTAAAAAGTTGTCAGTTATTCTAGTGAAAGAATATTATTTGAATAACACATCACGCTTTCTGTTTAATAGAAGGAATTCTAGGAGACTGGCACTGGTTAATGTTAAAAATATTATGCTGCAGACAGATTTAATTCTACGTAACCAAAGTGTGATAAGCAACTGATCCGGTTAATTTAATTTATGGTAGGATCTGGATATTGTGTGGATTTTTAAACCTAATTAGGAAAAAATTTTAAATTAAATCCAGTACTGAATGTTTGTTTCTTTCAATTTATTTTATTTATTTAACCTAATGACCAGGAGCATACAGAAGCTATAAAACTTTTTAATGAGATATTTCATTAGGAGGGGAGGCAGGTTTCCCCCACAAACACATAAATAGGTTAACCAGAATTGATCTCCTAATAAAACTAAAACACCTGCTTGGAGTTTAATAAAACTATATTTTAAAATAAGACTTTCTAACCGTGGAATTTTCTAGCACCTTTTATATGAGCATTCAAGCATTTCGCAAGCACCTTATGGTACATTCATAGTGACATTTCCTAAATTAGGGAAGCAGATGAGTCATATGACTTTATACCAGATTCTCCCTGAGTCAGAGGTGGAACTGTTCCATCAAGTCATTAGCTGTCAGTCCTAAAGTAATTTTCGTAAGAATTATTTAAACAAAAACCATTTGAAATCATAATAAGGAAAGGAGCCATTTTCTTATTTGTTTACAGCATTAGATTATTTAAGATGAAGTTTGGGGGGAATCAAATACCCAAATATGTTGCTAAACTGAAGACAAGGATTTTTTCCTCATCTTTAAAAAATTATATATTAATATCTGTTGCATGTATGCTAATCTTACGGACAAAGAGTAGTCTAAGCCTCTTAGAGCTGAAATTTTATTCCAAGGCCCTTTCTTTCTGTAATTGTGCCTACACAGGATGCATATTAAAGAAGTCAATAGCTCTCTATTACTTCTGTCACTTCTGTCTCACCCTAGCTTCTAACATGAGCAGCTTATAAGTAAAGTGACAAATAACACTGTAGCAGAAAACATAATCATGAAAATTTTTGAATGCCATGAACTAAGAATTTCTAACTGCAGAGTTTTCACTTTCCTACAGTAATAAAGTTTCTTATGAAACTGGATAGCAAAAATAAAACACCAATATTTTGTATACAATTCTGAATTTTTATTAAAATTAGTTCTCACTTATACCCAAAGATAGGTGGCCCCAGATAAGCTTGTTTTGAACTTCAATGTACAAGCCTGTGCTAGTAAGAGACTATGTTTCAGGTAACCCATTTAAAGCAATATGGTTTTAAAAAAATGATTAATAAGTAAAAAATACTTGATCTGAAGCACACTGGAAAAACTATATTAACACAGATGATCCAATAATTCTTGAACTGCTTGACATTGTCACAGGAATCTCTAACCTTGTTGGCAAAGGCCTGAGGGCAGCAAAAATTGTTGTGTCAAGCAAACAGTAGATTCTAATCAAATTCCTGGTTGCCTGGCTACAGTACTTAATAATGAAAAAATAAAAACACTATTTTTATGAGTTAGTTCATGTTTTGTTAGTCTAAATGATAAAACTATTCAAATAAACTAATATACTAATAAAACCCTGGGACCTTGCCCTAAGTGTTTAATGCGGTTTTAGTATAAGCTAAGAGCTAGTAGAATCCCAGGGAAATAGGGGTCATGCTAAGAAATACCCAAAAGCCCTAGTTCTGAAGTCATATCATCATGGGCTCATAGCATGTACTCTGAGGAGAATATCTTCACTAAAACACCCCTCACAGGACCCTAAACAGAGGACTACTTAGCTGTGGGACCACACACCTTCCTTCGTGATCACCTCATAAGTAATTTTCTCTAGAGGAGTCTAAATCAATAAGAAAATTCTAATTTCACTAAATACCTGTTTAAGTTTCTCTTTAATGAACCCACTCCCATATCCAAGCAAATGGCCCATTAAAATAGTAAGGCAGGTGACCCAGTTCAATAACTTTCATTGAGTGGAAAGCCCCACAGAGAAATGCTGCTCCCAAACACGGGTATATCCAACCATGACTATTTTAGAATCAGTTCTTTATGTTGTAAATGCTTATATGGTGAGCTGCAGACCACAGAACGACAGGGAAGTGAGGCGAACATGGATAGACCCACTGGGCAGCTCTAAGGTTTAAAATTCCAGCGTTGGCAGGAGAGAGAAGCTGGGCTGAGGACAAGGTTATTGCTAAAAACATGCAGAAAGAGGTAGAGATGAAAGGAAGGACACAGTGGGAGCAGAACGGAAGCCTAACTTGACATTTCCCATGTGACAAGATTAACAACAAAGAATTCCTTAGTAGAAAAGTCTTCTTCCTCACTGACAGACAAACCCTACAAAAGGCACTGCTTTTTTTTTTTTTAAGGTTGCCATCTGGACCTGTAGCAATTGGTTTTCTTTAAAACATTATGCAAATTAATCCCAGCAATGTTGACATTCTATCAGGTTCATTCAAATTAGAGTTTAATTGTAGTGAATTTTTCCATTTTTCTGAATCAATTTATAGCAAATGGCAAGCAGGGAAAAAAGACTCCTTTAGGAAAATAACTAAATTTGATGCTTAGGGACTGAACCAGATGTGTCAAAAATCAGTGTGAGAATATATCAGGAGAGTAACCAAAACACAGTGGTTGCCTCCAGGATGTGGGTGGCTGGGAGACAAGGGCAGGAGAGAGCTCATTATATACCCTCTTGTACTTTAAAAATTTTAAACCATATGACTACTATCTACTCAAAGAAAGAAATACAATTTTTCATAAATTTTAAATTAATGTTTTCCTTAAAGTACTAAGAAGGTTGACAACCACATAGTCTATTCAGAAAAGTCTATTTTTGAAACAGTAAAATACATGGCAAATGCTATTCTATCCCTCAGGTTAATGAGCTGTACTATCTTGGAATCAGAAACAATGCATTCAATCACGTGCCTTTTGGAGTCAAAGAACAGTACGCCCAAAAGCCATTTCAACAATTGTATTTCATTGGGTGTCATTATACATTATTTAGTGTACTCTTTAGGGCAAAAATTGTACGGCTCTAAAATTAATACTTTTCGCTTCTAGAGACAAAAGGATAAGTTAGAGTATAGAAGGAAAACAATGTTAAGTTTCTTTTACTTTTTATGTGTCAGGAGCTTTTACTAATGCCAGGGCTGATGGAAGCATAAAGATTGAACTTATAAAAAGATGATACACCTATGAATTATTCAGTGTAGCCTATTTCAAATCCAACAATAAAAAAAATTTCCATTTAACTATATTATTACTACTGATGGGGATAAGATTACTGACTCTATTCATGTCAACAAAGAATTCTTGGAATGACTTCTCTTTAAGCGAGGATCATCAGGAAATTGGACAGAGGCCCCAAAGAGCGGCCACCAGGGCAGCGCGCAGGAAGTGAAGGAGCATAGTAACAACAGCGTTTTCCTGGGCCCACTTCCCTGACTTTACTCCGTGCTAACACCCCTTCCTCCCTTCCAGCAGGATGCTATCCCAGGCAGTAGGGGTTCTAAGAACCATCTTATGAACAGGTAGAAAAATCACCAAACCAACCACATACAACTAATAAACGATAAGTGCCATAAACAAAGAGCTACAGGCATACACAGAAGTGGAGAGTCTGGTGTGTTCTGACGTCGTCACATTCTGGTGCCACAGCAACATTCTTGATCCATGACGGATGAAGATAAAGTTTGGACTAAGAACTGTGGTAAGGGAAAAGGAATTTGATAAACAACCTATTATAAGTATATGAGTGGGTGAACACAATTCTGCCACCCCTTGGGATTAATGGCAAATTTTTTTCTGCGAAAGTATTTTGTTAATTTATTATGGTATTACAATTTTTTAAATGTTTATTTATTTAAATGATCCAAGGCAACGTTTTGAGTATTTGAAAGCAACTCATAATGTAAAATTACTAGTTTGCTTTGGAATGCATTTGAGCAAGAGTGGAGATAAAGGTTTACCTTCCTTATTACACTTTGTTTGAGCTGATATTAAAGCTAATTTTAACCTATTAAGACAATCATAAGCTTTAAGAAGTGTAAATTGGATGATGGAAAATGCCAACTAAAATTTTGCCACAGTTAGTCCATAGAGAAGGTAATCCAAACTCAATACATTGAAGGCATTTAAATCCAAAGAAATAATGTCCTATCGTTTTCCTATTATTCTAAAAAATGCTTCCCCAAACCTTCATGCTTTCTTTACCTAATACCAGCTGGCCATGACTTCTTTCAGCTGCCTCTAACAGATTCAGATGAAGACGAGGTTAGATATAGCAAGACCTAGCGGCAACAAAAACAACATCCCTCAGCTAAACCGACCTGACCTAGAAAGGTAAAACAAAGCCGAAAATCTCGGAGACTGAGACCTGAGGTTCGCAGAGGAAAGGAAGGCTCATTCGATGTGCTCAAGAGGCGCTCATCTAACAGTGTTTATGTAAGTGCCTATTATGGCTCAAGCATAGGATCGTTCTAGAGTTGTTTACGTGTATCTAAATCTGCAATGAGAAGCCTCAGTTCTGACCACATTTAAGTTGTGATAATGGTAGTTAAAACTAGAAATATCAGAGGGGCCTTATTTGCCTTGTTGCTTTACTTAAAATAGCAATAATAACCACTAATACTTATTGTTAATAACATAATGTTCTATTTGTCAGAAACTATGTTAGTCACTTTATTTGAATTAACTCGTCTAAACCTAACAACAACTGTGAAGAAAGTACTATTTTAACCACTTTACAGAAGGGGAAACCAAGGCAAGGACATACAGCAACTGTCATGACTGGCATAAATGCCCATGCACTTATCCTCTGTGCTGCACTGACTTTTGGAATTTTAGCAATGAGGAGACGAGAACTGGTGTTATTTATGTGATTATGATATGATTCACTTTGGTATCTTGATGGTAACGGCTCACAAAAACTACTTGAATGTAAGCCAACTTCATCTTTCAAGTTCACCTTTCAGGCAAACCGAATTCCAATTAGGCATACTGTTTTGGCTCTAGAACTAATAATTAATATTAGCTTAGCCTTTAGTGTTGTCCAAGTACTGGTCTAATTCATGAGGTAGGTGTTATTTTTGTCATCCCTACTAAAGCCCTGAGAGGTTGAGCGTCCACCGCTAGAGAGCACCAGAGCCAGGGTGCAAACACAGGCAGCCAGGCCCAGAGGCGCTGGGCCACTGCTCTGTGCAGCCCCTCAGCTAAAAGAGGCAAATGAGCAAAAAACAAGGATGAACACTGCCTTGAAAAGTGAGGGTTACAACAGGGTGCCTTAGAGGACCCAGGAGTTCCATCACTTTTACAGCACGACATTTCCTCCTTCGCTGCTAACCCTTTGGGGGAGCTAAATTTTACGTGAGAGTTAGGCATCGAAGTGGAGAGGACTGCCATATTTACTGAAGGGGCCTGGACACCCACAATATCAGCTTCCACTGCAGATCTGGTCGTCAACACCACCCACTTTCTAATGGAGCAGTTAGTAGTTAAGTTTCACTAAGAACTTACTATTTGCTGTTTAGGAATAAATACAAAATTCTTCAGAGAAGATAAATTTCTTCTTTAATTGCCTGTCATTTGTAGAATATCTGTTCCTCATAGCTTACTGAATCTGTAACCTTGGGTAGGTTCAATGCTCTGTTCTTGTTCACCTTTGAAATGCCTTATTAATGCCTGAGTAGAAAGCATACTATTAATACAAAATATTAATTATACTTATCTTCAGGATTATAAATATAGCTACAGATTTTAATGAGTGACATAGATCAACATTTACTTAGTGCTGCACAATCTTATTTACAAACAATTGCAATGTCATTTCCATTCCTTAGCTTCAGAAACAGAGTAAGAGTTTGGCAAAGGGACTGACTTAAAGTTACATAGCATATTGGTAGTAGGTATTCCAAGTGTGGATTGCTCTTTGTCCAAATTCAAAGTTCTTATACCGATGATAGTCTAACAATAGCAGCAAAAATGTATCGAGTACTTACCACATACAGAACACTACGCTGAGAACACTAAGTTCAAAATCCAATTCTCTCAACAACCCTGTGAGGCAGTTATTATTCCCACTTTACAGTAGAGAGAATGAAGTCTCAGAGAGGTTGACTCATTTGCCCAGATTATATGCTCATTAAGTGGCAAAAAATTAGGATCCACACCCTGACCTCTCTGACTCCTAGAACTTTGTTTCCAATTAAACTCTGGGGGATGGGAGTATACATGTAAAATATTAGACTTACCTAAAATGTTTAAAAGTAAGGGGTTGTAGAAAAAGTTTGCACAAATGGTGGCAATGTGCCATGAACAAAGAAGTGTGATTATTTTCTTAAGCCTCTAACCTGAGGTCACAAAAAAGAAAAGGAAACAAAGATACGCCATGTCTCTGTGTCTATCATTAGGATCTGCATTGCTTGTGTTCCAAATAAAAACCTACTGGGTAAGGACACCAAATTGTGCTTCAGCTGGTTTACTGCAATACTTCTCTGCATGTGCAAAGTTTACTAGCAACAATGCTGCTTAACAATAATAATTGGGAAACCAGTAGGAGATAGCCTGGAATGTTGGGTTTAGGTTATAAATAGATACTACAAAAACAGAAGTGGTACTTGTGGGTACACATATACAGATATATATACAGCCACATATACAAATATATGTTTGATATTCAGATATAAGAATATTGTCCGTGCCCTGCCCTGGCTGCATGGCTTGGTTGGTTGCTTCCATGCACTGAAAGTTTGCCAGTTCTATTCTTGGTCAGGGCACATGCCTAGGTTGTGGGTTCCATCCCTGATTGGAGTGTCTTCAGGAGGCAGCCAATTGATATTTCTCTCCCACATTAATGTCTGTCTGTCTGTCTCTCTCTCTCTCTCTGCCCTACTTTTTCTCCCTCTGGAAATCAATGGAAACATGTCATCAGGTGAGGATTTTAAAAAAATATTGTCCGTGTCTATAAATTGCTTTGTGTGCTTGAATATCAGAACATGCCTGCTTTACCAGTTAAATAACATCTGGTTAAAAGTAGACACAGTTGCAGATATGTGTGCTTATCCAGAATGAGATTTCAAAAATTTGTAGCAACTGGATTATGGTGGGAGAAAGTATATCAGTACAATCGAACATGCGGCATAATTCTTTTCTTAAAGTTAAGTCTTAGGACAGTTGAAAAGAATTAAGACCATTGATCAGAATCAAGACATTTATAATAGTAAAAATAGAAGCTTTTCAGGTAAAACATTCAATTAAACAAGGATTATACTTTTACCAAATTACCTTCCCCCCTAATTTGCTTTATTTGAGGCTGCGAACAAGGTACACACATTTCCACAATACATGTATCATCTCTTATCTCTCACTCAACTGCTCTAAGAGACCCAAAATGTTTACAAGTCCCTGGACTGGCCAAGCTCTTTCATAACCTTTGCTTGGGCTGCTCACTTTACCTGGGAAGTGCTCACTTTTCCCTTCTCACCCCCATCTTCCAAAGACTTACCTAAGGGGTACCTTCTTCTAAGAAACTGTTCCATATACATCACTGCTGCCCATCCCTGTTTGAACTGACCCTTTCTACATGTGCGCCTCTCTACATATTGCCCCACAGGCTACTTCTGTCACAGTCCTTCCACCCTCATTGTCATTTGTGTGCTAACTGACAGGCTTCTTTCATCTGGCTTGATTGTAATCTCTGTTGAATGCTGGCCTTCTATACTAGAACCTTAGAGTCTCTTCAAAGATGTATTTTTTGAGGTATTGTGAAGCCTAGGATCTGAATTGAGTGCCAGAGCATTCCCTTTAGCCTTTTGTATGAGCTCCTACTTTTATAATAGCTACTGCCTTAGAAAACAGCTTTTTAAATTTGCTGACCATTCTTAATTGGGCTTCTCCTGAAGTCAAGAACACTTTTTGTCTTGAGCATTTCAACTTCATGGACTATTCTAAAAGTATAGCGACTAACCCTGGAAATGTTAATGCTCTTATCTAGTAATGAGCTCTAGTGAGCACAGTGAGTTCTGCTGTCTGAGCAGATTTTTCCTTCTGGCAAAGGATTATATTTTAGAGTTGAAATGAGTTATTGTTGTTTTTTTTTACAGTGTTATTTTACCTGACATTTTTCTATTTGGGTTTTAAAATATGACAAAAGCAAGGTTAAGGGAGCTCTCCTCCTGGGAGCAAGCCTACACCTTCCTTGGCCCCCATCCCCAAATTACCTTTACCATTCTCTCTTCTAAGCTCCAAAGGCCCTTCTGCCTCTGTAACTTCTTTCCTGAGCACATTTCTTCTACTGATCACTTCTTCTACCTCTGTGACTTTCTAAATGAACTTCTCTTGTTGAAAAAATGTTAAGTCTGCAGTTTCTAAAGGAATTTCTAATAAGTTTATCCAGAACATGGATTCACAAACAGAAGTTTGACAGTTAAAAGTTTCCTCTTCTTCAGGTAATGGAAGGATAGTAGCAGGATTTAAAGTAATATAACAATGATCAGAAATATGTAACAGAGAGGTAATAGGATTTTATAGGAGTTAAGCTTACTTATGGTGACACACGGTGTGTGTTCAGTGAGAATCAAAGATTGTACAGCATGAAGGAACATTTTTTTAATCCTCACCCGAGAACTTTTTTTTCATTTCTTTTAGAGAGAGAGAGAAAGAAACATAGATGTTAGAGTGAAACATCAACCACTTGCCTCCTGTACACATCCAGACTGGAGATCCTATGCACTCAGACTGGGGATCAAACCCACAACCTAGGTATGTGCCCTGACTGGAAACTGAACCTGCAATCTTTCAGTTATGGGACAGTGTTCCAACCAACTGAGCTAAACCGGCCAGAAAGAAACATCAGATTTAAAGGGGGCTCCCCAAACAAGTTGCTGCTGTCTCCACTGGTTTAGCAACTGGAACTACTGTTGTTAGAAAAATCACAGTGGGAGGCTGTTGAAGGGCTCATTTTAACTTTCAAAAGGCCTGTTTATATTTAGGTTCCCAAAGAAGAAGTTTCATTACCAAGGGCTTAGTTAAGTCACATACTGCTTCTGACAAACACTGCAGAAAGATATTGTTGTTGCAAAAGAGTTGGCAATCCACTGTCTGAAAAAGCCAGTGAGACCCAGGGATCTTAATTGTGTCTTTGTTTCTGGCCTGGCAGAATTTTGAATAGCCTATAAGCCTGTAGTCTGTCAGAAGTAAAGGATTTATAAATCCTGCCTTACCTAATGAACTTTACTTTGATAATATTATAAATTCTTTTGGGAAACTTATGACCTTTTGAGACTAATCTTCCAAGCACAACATGAGGTTTGCCTCAGTAAAATTCTGGGCATAATTGTCCAGCATAACTGTTGACTTTCCCAGGACAAGGCAAACGCGAATTAACTAGTTTGATCTCAAGGAAAATGTCAAACAGTAGAATTTCTGGGAGAACTATCAACTCTTTGATAGGAGGTATCAAACAATAGTCTACATCCTAAACACTGCCACAAAAATCTGTCCTTGTTGTGTCCACCAACTCTAAACTATAACATTCAGGGAATCCATATAATGATCCATACTCAATCCTACTTAACAACACCCCTCTCTTCCAGAGTTAAAAGATTTGCTTTAAATCAAACCTCAAAATCTCAATAAATATCCCAACCTTGGCCTTCCCTCTCTGAGACACTATTAACGCTGCTGTCGTAGCGCTCTCTATTACTGGAGGAAACAATAAACTCAGCTTTGTCTTACCACCAGGTTTAGGTGAGTTGACTGAACCAGCATTCAACAGCAACTGGAGGTTAGGGATGATGTCTTATTTAGTTTTGTGTTTTACAATATCTAGTTAAGCATAAGACACTTACTAAACACTTTATGTATTGCTAATCAGTATTAGCTGAATGAATAAATGACTACCGTATTTTGAACTCAAGAATGGTCAGCAAGTTGGCAATGCTCTTTCTGAGAAGTGGTAGCTCTCATGGGGGTGGGGTGGTATCACCTCTTTAGGGAGCTTTTGGGTTAGGGTTGCCAGATTTACAATATAAAAATACGTGAAGCTGGAGCACAGAGGATTTTTAGGGCAATGAAACTACTCTGTATGATACTGTAATCGTTGCTATATGTCATTACATATTTATCCAAACCCATAAAATGTACAACACCAAGAGGGAATCTTATTGTAAATTGTAGTCTTAGGATAATAACAATGTGTCAATGCAGATGTATCAGTTGCAAGAAATGTGCCTTTCTGGTAGGAGATACTGATAATGGAGGAAGCTATGTATGCGTAGGAGAAGGAGGTATATGGGAAACCTCTGTACCTTCCTCTTAATTTTGCTACATATCTAAAATTGCTCTAGAAGAATAAAGCCTATTAACAATACAGGGGACTTTCGGCCAAGATGGAGGCATAGGTAGTAGACACACTGTGCCTCCTTGCACAACCAAAAGAGGAAAAATAACAATTTAAAAACAAAAAACAACCAGAACTGACAGAAAGTCAAACTGTATGGAAGTCCCACAACCAAGAAGTTAAAGAAGACACGTTCATCCAGACCAGTAAGCGGGGAGGAGCCAGGCAGAGAGCTTCAGCGACACAGCGGTTTGTGGAGCGGTGGGGGCAACACTGCAGCTGCCTGGAGAAATCCGTAGCCAGTGCACTCGGCAAAGTCTGTGGCTGGCCCTCCCGGACCCATTGCGGCCAAAACTGGTGAACCGAGAGGTCCCTCATTCGCGCGCGCAGATAAACCGGGAGGAAAAACTGGGGAGCAGAGCAGACCGCGCAACCCATAATCATGGGGAAATAAAGCCTCAAACCACTGATTGAAAACACCTGTGGAGGTTGAGGCAGCAGCGGGAGGAACTCCCAGCCTCATGGGATAGTTCATTGGAGAGACCCACAGGGACTTGGAACTGCACAAGCCCACCCACTCAGGAACAAGCACAGAGGGGCCCAACTTGCTCATGGGTGGCAGGGGAAGGGACTGAGATATGGCAGAGAGCAGAGCAAGTGCCATTGTTCCCTCTAAGGCCCTGCCCCCACAGGCAGCATCACAACACAGTCACGTGGGTTACCCTGCCCTGGTGAACACCTAAGGCTCCACCCCTTAAAGGATCAGGCTGGCCAAGAAAAAAAAATGGCCCAAATGAAAGAGCAGATCAAAACTCCAGAAAAGATACAACTAAGCAATGAAGAGATAGCCAACCTATCAGATGCACAGTTCAAAACACTGGTAATCAGGATGCTCACAGGATTGGTTGAATTTGGTATCAAATTAGATGAAAAAATGAAGAATAAGCTACGAGAAGTAAGGTGAAATGTACAGGGAACCAACAGTGATGGGAAGGAAACGGGGACTCAAATCAATAGTGTGGACCAGAAGGAAGAAAAAACATTCAACCAGAAAAGAATGAAAAAACAAGGAAATAGACTTCCAGGAAGTCCAGGAAGCTCAGAGAGTCCCAAAGAAGTTGGACCCAAAGAAGAAGACACCAAGAAACATCATAATTACATTACCCAAGATTAAAAATAAGGAGAGAATCTTAGAAGCAGCAAGAGAAAAGAAGACAATCACCTACAAAGGAGTTCCCATAAGACTGTCAGCTGATTTCTCAAAAGAGACCTTACAGGCAAGAAGGGGGCTGGAAAGAAGTATACAAATCATGAAAGGTAAGGACCTACAACCAAGAATACTCTGTCCAGCAAAAGTTTCATTTAAAATGGAAGGGCAGATAAAGTGCTTCTCAGATAAGGTCAAGTTCAAGGAGTTCATCATCACCCAGCCTTTATTATATGAAATGTTAAAGGGATTTATATAAGACCTGGAGGGATATTAACAGGGGAGTGGTAGGGGGAGAGAGGAGGAAAAAGTACAGACAATAAGTAGCATAAACGGTAGGTAGAAAACAGACAGGGGGAGGTTAAGAATAGTATAGGAAATGTAGAAGCCAAAGGACTTATGTGTATGACCTATGGACAAAAACTAAAGGGTGGGGGATGGGGAAGGTGCAGGGCAGAGGGGAATAAAGGAGGGGAAATGGGACAACTGTAATAGCATAATCAGTAAAATATATTTTTTAAAAAATAATAAAAAATACAGGAAGCCATGTTAAATTTGAATTTCAAACAACAAATACTTTATTAGTATAAATATGTCCCATGTAATATTTGGAATGTACTTATAAAAATTATTCTGAAATAATCTAAAATATAATTTGAACTGGTCTTTCTGGATCTGACAACCCTACATAGAGTAAGTGTAGGATATTTTTGATTGACACATTGTCAAATGACAGGGGAGTGGAGCCCGTGAGCACTACTGGCAGGGGCCAAGGACACTTAATGTCCTGAAATCATGGGACAGTCTGATGCAATGAAGAACTGTCCCCTCCAAAATGCCGATAGCACCACTTGTGAAAACTGGCCGACTTGTGGGGAGGAAAAACACTTTTTCTCTACCCTCTTATTTATAGTAATTAGAGGCCTGCAAATTAAATTGACAAAATGCAGATTAATAGAAGAAAAACGGTTTACTCGTATGCATGAGGGAACTAAGAAAGGAAGTGGGTAGCTCATTAATCAGTTAAAGCTAGAGGTTTATATATCTGACTTAGCAAGGGAAAAGGAGAGGGGAGAAACGTTTTCCATGGGAAGAGTAAATAATTCTTTTTAAGAGAGACTAACGGGTTTTAGGAGAATGAAGGAGAGACAAAAAGTTTGTGATAATGTTTGTCTCTGCGGGCGCTGGTGGTCTTTCTTCTTCAAGGCTATAAAACTCCCCAGAGAGGGGAGATGTATGATAGGTTTACTCTTGGCTTCCTTTCTGGGAGTAAGAGCTGCCAGAAGAGGGAATTTATGGAAATTTCTTTCCCAAAAGTTTCTGCTTTTAATAAGGAAAGCTCCAAGGTGACTTCTTTCTGCATCTGTTGAATCTCAAATGTCTTCAGCTTAAGTTAATATTCATACCAACTCTGGGGTTCCAAGAGGGTCTCCATAGACTCTTAATCATGAATCTGCTTTCTTCTTTAATGTCTTTTGTGTACAATCTTTGGAAAGAATGTTCTCAACTATAAGGAAAATTTGGTAATAATTTTTCTATTAATCCTTAGAGAGAGGTAGCCATGATACAGTAGAAGGAAAAGAGAAATTGAAGTTTAAATTTTGACCGTGTCTAACAACTTCTGTTTCTATACTGTAGAATCTCATCATAGTGCATAAAATGTTCTTTTTAATCAATTCTAGTTACTTTCTTTAAAAATAAAAACCCAAGGGTCAATGCATTCAAAGTTATTAAAACTAGAATCTATGAACAACATCTCCACTTATTAATGACGGTGAAAAATAAACCACTGTGGGTCCTGGCCAGGTGGTTCAGTTGATCAGAACGTCATTTTGTAAACCAAAAGATCATGGGTTCAATTCCAGGTCCAGGCACATACCTGGGTTGCAGTCCAAGCTCCAGCAGGGGTGCATGAGAGAAGCAACCAATTGATATTTCTCTCTCACATCGATGTTTCCCTCTATACTTTTCCCTCTCTCTAAAATCAATAAGCATGTATCTGGTGAGGATTAAAAAAATAAATTAGAAATAAACCAGTGTGGTTCTTTTTACCACTTTGTATAATAAAAAACATGCAAAAGATATTCAATAATTTTAGAAGTTACTAATTAGGAGTACACCTTCAGAACATGACTTGGTCACGGTTTGAATGGAAAACATTCATTCAAACTGCTGTTTTGCCAATATGATGATTCCCAAAAGGCAGGGGATGTGGGGGAGGTAGAAGAAGACAAAAGGGGCATAAATGGTGACGGAAGGAGACTTGACTTGGGGTGGTGAACACACAATACAATATACAGGTGATGTATTGTGGAATCGTATACCTGAAACCTTGTATAATTCTATTAACCAATCTTACCCCAATACATTTAATAAAAATATAAATTCAAACATACAAAAAAAAAAAAAAAAAAACAGTTGCTTTGCTTTTCTAAGGTTTTGGGTTTTTCTTCTTTTTTTGCTTTTACAAGGATCCATGGTCTAAGAATTAGGTTACATCTCTCCACATATCAGCACTTTTCTTCTTCATCCTCTAGAATCATATTTAAGATCCGAAGTGTTTTACTTTAAACCTCTTTGAGAAATATAGAGATGATAATTGTGACCCAATTCGAAATTCAGATGGAAAGAAAAATAAGTACTATTGGTAGGAGCAGTTGTTAGAAACACTCACCTAACTTGTTTGAGATAGAAACATCCAGGCTCTTGGCTGCTGGCATCTACTCTGGAGGTGATGATACGGGAGAATTCCAGGAACAGCTAGTACTACAAGAAATCTATAGTCTGCCCAAACTCAGTGGAATTCAAAAACAAAGCTATCTTAATCAGATCTATTTTCATAACAGATTTTCATATGCTCATGTTTGGGTTTTTGGAATTTTGTCTGCTATTCAAGTATGCTATTTTTTTTCTCAAAAGTTAGTCCTCCGTTTTTAAGCTTTACTTTAGTTTAAATGAAATCTGCTCATATCAGAAGTTTCTCAAGTAAATACTTTTT
Organism: Micronycteris hirsuta; assembly: GCA_004026765.1. Lineage (NCBI taxonomy): Eukaryota > Metazoa > Chordata > Mammalia > Chiroptera > Phyllostomidae > Micronycteris > Micronycteris hirsuta. The sequence goes on along the minus strand of PVJI01025052.1, from coordinate 1,703 downwards.
GGTTTTGTTGTCCTTTTCCCCAGTGAATTACTGTAGCAGATAGTTACATAATTTCCAGCCCCCTCTTTTCTTGCCCTTGTTTCTCTAAGGCTTTGTAAGGACAGTTATTCATTTCCCCAGCCTCCCATGAAGCTATGGGGTTGCAAGGGGACCCATTTTGGGCCTCTGAAATATAATAGGGAGTTGTTTGGTAGCATCCTAGGAAGACGTTCCTCCTTGGTTAAAAAAAAAAAAAAAGGTAGAAAGTGAGAATTACCTGTCCTTCCTTATCCTTCCTGTATGTTTTCTGGTGGAAAATTTGGGGGCCTCTATGTGCGTGCCCATGTGTGCCCATCAGGAGAAAGTCCACATTTCTTTGCTGCACCATCCTGAAACCATCTTTCTTGTATGACACGATTACATGTCTCCATGATTTAAGCCACTGTTGGTTGCATAGTCTGTAACATAGAGAGGGCCGAAAAATCTTATATAAATACTATTTACCCATTAGAATATTTTGTAGATACATCATGTTTGCATTTGTTGAATTGTAAATACATGCTTATGCTCCATTTGTTTCTTCCCTGGAATGACCGCTAGGAAGTTGAACAGGTTCTGTGGAATTCTGGAGAAATCTAATATTTCAGTGAAAAAGGAAGAGAAGAACATATACACAATTGCAATCACCCAATATAGAAACATCATTAAGGGAACCCATAATCAGGAACTGCCATGTTAATATAAATGTAACTGTCAAAGTCAGTACTTTTCTAATTTTATCCCATGTGCTACACTAGCTCCTTTTTTAAAAACAACTTTATTGAAACATAATTCACATACTATAAAATTTACACTATTTCTTTGAAAATGATTTGTAACCTACTTTGCAGAAAGGATAGACTATCAAGTTTACCCTTTCTTATTTCAGCTACACCCTCTTTTTCCAAGTTTAAACTCTGTACCCTTGAGTCTTTATTCCTTGGTCCTGACTCATCAAGATTCTTGAATGTCTTTCCACTTGGGTGAGGAGCTAGCTCTCAGACGGGCCTTTCCAAAGGAGGAGTAAGCAGTAGGTGGTGACACGGCCGGGGTGAGCGAAGCACTGTGGTCAGACAGCAAGAGGTCTGGGCAGGGCAAGGCTGCTGACGAAGCCGAGAAAGCAGGGCTTGGCAAGTTTAGGAGACGAGAAGCTTTAAAGCCTCCTTTAAAGGTAGCAATCAAGGTCAGAGAAGCGAACTAATTACACTCCTCGGGCCGGCGGTCCAGAGTCAGTGCTAGAAAGAACTTGTTCTTTGACTGATTTTGCCCAGGGAAACATTGTCCTTCTTAACTATTGTGTTCCAGGTTTTCTCTTGTCAGCCCCTCTCCCTGTCAGACCCTTCTAGATACCAGGGAAATTTTAAAACATCTTAATCCTTAAAAAACAAACAAAAAGATTGTTAAAAGAAGTATGAAAGGCCCTGGCTGGGTAGCTCAGTTGGTTAGTGTCCTCCCAATATGTCAAGTCTGTGGGTTCAATCCTGGGTCAGGGCTCAAAACAGGATCAACCAGTGAACACATGTAAGTAAATGGAACAACAAACCCATGTTCCTCTCTTTCTCTCTGTGCCTTCCTCTCTCTCACTCTAAAATCAATGAACAAAAATTAGAAACAAAGAATTATGGAAGGAAAGAAAGAAGGAAGGTAGGAAAAACGAAGATGTCTGTTTTTATTTATTTAAAAGC
>PVJI01025051.1:0-21024 GCA_004026765.1 Micronycteris hirsuta | reverse complement strand
TAGGTAACTGTCTCCTTTTCTCTTGCTGCTTCTAAGATTCTCTCCTTATTTTTAATCTTGGGTAATGTCATTATGATGTGTCTTGGTGTGTTCCTCTTTGGGTCCAACTTCTTTGGGACTCTCTGAGCTTCCTGGACTTCCTGAAAATCTATTTCCTTCACCAGCTTGGGGAAGTTCTCCTTCATTATTTGTTCAAATAGATTATCAATCCCTTGGTCTTCCTCTTCTCCTTCTGGCACCCCTATGACTCGGATGTTGGGACGTTTAAAGATGTCCTGGAGTTTCCTAAGCCTCTCCTCAGTTTTTTGAATTCTTGTTTCTTCATTCTTTTCTGGTTGGATGTTTCATTCTTTCTGCTGGTCCACTCTGTTGATTTGAGTCCCAGTTTCCTTCTCATCCCTATGGGTTCCCTGCAGATTTCCCCTCATTTCCTTTATATTATCCTTCATTTGTTCAAGTAATTGCAACAATCTTTCTTCAAATCTTGTGAGCATCCTGATTTCCAGTGCTTTGAACTGTGCATCTGATAGGTTGGCTATCTCTTCATCACTTAGTTGTATTTTTTCTGGAGCTTTGATGTGTTCTTTCATTTGGGCCATTTTTTTTTCTCAGTGCGCCTGTTACTTTAAGGGGCGGAGCCTTAGGTGTTCACCAGGGTGGGGTAACCCAGTTGTGTTGTGACGCTGTCTGTGGGGGCGGGGCCTGAGAGAACAATGGCGCTTGCTCTGTTCTCCGCACTTCCCCAGCCACCCACAAGCAAGTTGGGTCCTTCTTTGCTGGCTCCAGGGTGAGTGGATGGGCCTGCACAGTTCCAAGTCCCTGTGGGTCTCCCCAACGAACTCTCCTGTGAGGCCGGGAGTTCCTCCCACTGCCGCCTCAACCCCCACAGGTGTATTCAGTTGGTGGTTTGAGGTTTTATTTCCCTGTGTTTGTGGGCTGCACAGTCTGTTCTGCTCCCCAGCTTCCTCCTGGTTTATCTGCGCGAGAATGAGGCACGGCCCAGTCCACCAGTCTCAGCCCCGGTTTCGCCTAGTGCGCCTGCCATGTTTTGGCCAGGCGCACCCGCCACAGGCCCCTCCGGGCAGCTGGAGCATTGCCGGTACCACTCCACAAACCACGTCTTGCCGAGCGCTCTCCACCCGGCTCTGCCCCACTTACCGGTCTGGAAGAACATGTCTTTAACTCCTCGGTTGTCAGACTTCCACTCAGTTCCGTTTTCTGTCAGATCTGGCTGTTTTTGTTTTTTAAAATTGTTGTTTTTCCTCTTTTGGTTGTGCGAGGAGGCACAGTGTGTCTACCTATGCCTCCATCTTGGCCAGAAGTTCAATGTGATAATTATTAAATAAATAATAATTTATATAAAGCATTTATGAACAGTGCCTGGCACAAAGTAAGCACTGAATGTGTTTTCTTTTGTTATTATTACTAATATGGCAAGACCTACTATATGTGTGTGTGTGTATATATATATTTTTTAATTTATTTTCAGAGAGAGGGAAAGGATGGCTAAAGAGAGGGAGAGAAACACCCATGTATGCGAAACATCAAATGGTTGTCTCTCCCACGCCCCCAACCAGGGACCTGGCCTGCAACCCAGGCTGTGCCCTGACAGGGAATCGAATCAGTGACCTTTTGGTTTGTAGGCCAGCACTCAATCCACTGAGCCACACCAGCCAGGGCTACAGTATATATTAAGATTTTAAAAAGTGCTAAGCACAGTATATAATATCCTTATTTTGTGTAAAAAGAGAGTGTATAAACATCTATACCAGAGAGATACATAGGAGATGCCCCCATGGGGAGCAGGGAACAGTGCAGATAGGGCAGACTGTTAAACTTTTTATACATCATGAGTTTTGAACCATGATTGTATTACCCATTCAGATAACATACAGAAAAAGAGAGAGTATTAGCTTTGGAGTCACAAGGTTTATGTGCCATCTCAGCTCCACCAACCAACAGTATTTCATTTCACAAACTTTTTTAACTTTTTTGAGGCTCAAGTTCCTATGAGTCACTAAGAAGCAGTGATCATAGTGAAAACATTTATAAAACATATATCTGCTGGGACTCTGGGTTGTTAAATCCAGTGCAAACTGGATTGCCTCAAAAAAGGAATTTGTTGATTTGCTTTACTGAAAAGTTTGGGAGGTAGATCTGACTTCAACTCAGCTACATTCAGGCCTCCAAAGATATCCCAGTCTTCACTTTTCTCTAATTCTCTGCTCTGCCTTCTGCTATGCTGGCCTTTTGCAGGGGGCGGATGCTCCAAGTACAGCCCCAGCCATCTCTAGATGTTTCCTAATGGTGACAAGATAGTTGTGGGTACACCATCCTCAAAAGGTCTCAGGTTCAAGTTTAGCAAGAAGAGGAAGAGAAATTACTCATAGCTTCCATCCAAGTGTTGAGATTAATTCTAGTGGGCTCAAGTCATGTTTTGATGGAGGGTGCAGGGCTTTGATTCCCTGGGCTTGATCTCTGAAAGTGATATGGGCTGCTCTCTAGGAAAATAATCTTGTCAACAGTATGTGCTGGACAACAGTGTGGAGAGTGCTGGGGGGAGTGAGGGTGGGGGAAGGTGGAGGAGGGTATGGGGGCGAGAAATGGTGATGGATGGAGACTTGCTTTGGGGTAGTGGACACACAATACAATGTACAGATGGTGTGGTTGGTGGCCTAATCTTCAAATCTTCCCAGAAGGTGAGGTGTAAATATTTTAATTCCATTTTTATTGTCCAGGAGAAAAACATATAAAAATTATGTTTTACATTTTAAAAGTCTGAATATCCATATTGTGGGAGAGGAAAAACTCCTTTCCCTCTACCCTTCTAGGTTCTCTGAGGCCCTGTAAATTAGACTGATGAAAGACAGATTAACAAAGAGAAGTTCATTAGCATGTGCATTGAGCGTCCATGTGAGAACTTAGAAATGAGTAACTCAAAGGGGTGGTTAGTGCTTGAGCTTTAATAGCATCTTAACAAAAGAACAATAAATGTTTGGAGAAATGATTAAGACAAAGGGGAAACATTGCATTTCTAGAGCAGCAAACTGTGGGAAGGTAATAAAAAGATATTGGGGGAACTAATAGAAGATAAGGACTAGTTAGTAAAGTTTGTTATCTAGATTTCTCTGCAAGTCTCTAGGCTGGTAAGGGTCTAGAGTTGTCTATGATGTTAATTCCTGTCCTTCCCACTAGAGAGATGTGATACTGTGATATAATAAACAATATATATTTTGGTCTTTGTTCATGGCTCCTGGGTCACAGCTCCCCAAATCCTTACAATTTCTTAAATTATTAGAGTAATGGGCGCATCTCTTGTTACAATGTTTGGTTGTTTGTCCTTAAGTAGCTCCAATTCCTGAAATAGCTATTTTGTTATTCATAACAAGTCCCTGGACTACACATGACTTTATGTTTTTTGTGTGTTTTTTTTTAAGATTTTATTTATTTACTTTTAGAGAGAGGGGAAGGGAGGGAGACAGAGCAGGAGAGAAACAGCAATGTATGGTTGCCTCTCACATGGCCCTCACTGGGGACCTGGCCTGCAACCCAGGCATATGCCCTGACTGGGAATCGAACTGGGACCCTCTGGTTCCCAGCCCGCGCTCAATCCACTGAGCTACACCAGTCAGGGCAAGTTTATGTTAATGAAGTAACTTTTGGAAAGCCACTAGATAGGGGCTGATTGCTGTCTCCCCAAACTTACAGGGAGGGGAGAGGCTGGAGGTTGAATCAATCACCAGTGGCCAATAAATTAATTAATGATGGGAATGACTCCTACATGATAGAATTCAGAGAGCCTCCAGCTTGTTGGTGAACATGCGGAGGTGCTGACAGGGTGGCACACCTGGACAGGGCATGGGAGCTCTGCGCTCCTTCCCACATACCTTGCCCGACAGCTCTCTTCCATGTAGCTGTTTCTGAGTTGTATTCTTTTATAATCAACAGTAACCTAGTAAGTAAACTGTTTTCCTGAGTTCTGTAAGCCATACTAGTAAATGATCACACGTGAGGAGGGGGGCCTGGGAACCTCCAATTTATAGGCTGTTGGTTAAAAGCACAGGTGACAACCTGGACTTGCGAGTATCATCTAAAGTGGGGCAGTTTTACAGGACTGAACCTGGGGGACCTGACACTCTCTCCATGTAGATAGTGTCAGAATTGAGTTAAATTGTAGGACACCCAGCTGGTGTCTGAGAATTGTGTTGTGAGAAACCGCCCCCCCGCCCCACATTTGGTGTCAGAGTATTCTTAAAGTAGAATGTGAGAATAAAGAAGAAACATAAGAATTTTTCCTCTTCGAGAGAGGAGCACCTTTACAAATTTATGTCCTGCTTTTAAGCAAATGAGGGAGGACGGAACTTTTCTGTATCTGCTTTTTTTCAATTGCCTTCAGCTCAAAATAATCCTTAGGTCAATGTGGAATATTTTGGGGTGGCATATTCTGCCACGTTTCAATATCTTGACACAAAGTTTATCAGAACCTTGGATTATAATAATTCAGCGCTCTTCTCAATTTTGATATGCTACTCAATTGCCAGTATTATGTTTTTTTAAAAGTGTATCCTAGCTTTTAGATTAGAACTTTTATAAAAGAGAATGTTCTTTCACTGTTAGATGGACCCAAACATTACTTGTGTTTAATTTCAGATCAGTTTAAATTTATTGAAAAGGTCTGCACTCCACAGACACAGAAATTTAAAACATGATTAGTAATCAACATTTTCACTCTGGATTTTCAGAAATGGTAACTTAATTATTTCTACCCAATAGCTATGCAGTATATCAAAGTCTGTGATTTCATTGAACTAATGGTAACTAAGCAAAGAGAAAGATCCATATTTTCAATTTCTTTTTTAATAATCCATCTGTCTGATTTGAATACCCACATTCCTTCAAGCAGCACTCTGGATCCAATGGGATCTCAGGGCCCTGTGGCTTCCAAAGGTCTTGACCTGCTGGTGCTGAGCGTCAGAGCACAGACGTTAGGTTGGAACAGGGGCAGACCTGTTCTCCACCTCCTCACCCTTCGCTCACTTCCTGTTTCCAGGATTTGGGGCAAATTGCTTTGCTTCTCTGAACCCCTTTCCTCAGCTGTAACATCAGGTGACTTACGTTGCAGGGCTTTTGTGAGGTTGAGTGTATACATAGTAATTGGCATGTTCTTGCTCAGTAAATGGCAATGATGATAACTCTGTCTTAGAACATTCCCAAACAATATTTCCCAGATTTTCTACAATGTAGCCATTTGACAGCATTCACACAAACTATACCTCCACTCTTTGCTTTAACTGCTTTAGAACATTCCATGCAGTGCTGGCCCCAGAGTGGGAGCATCTTTATACTGGTGATTCAAGCAAGTTTTAATGTGGTGGAGCAGAGGGCCTTGAGAACTGAAGAAATTCCTGGGAAAAAAGTCATTCTTAACTTAAGGAGTTAGGCCACCAGAGGTTGGTCTCAAAGAATTAGGCCCCGTAGGAAGGTTTAATTATGAAGTCGGTAGGATATGTGCTGACTTTACCCTGTAGAAGGACTTGAAGAAAAGTGAAAAAGAAAAAGAATCTGTGTCACTTTCACTTCAGTGCTACTCTGGAGTATAGGAAGTATAAGTAGGGCAAAGTGTAGAAGACAAAGGACAGGCCACTGTGGTTGGGGGGTCTGTGCAGCCCACATCAGGAACCTGAGGAGTAGAACCTTGACACTGTGGCAGGCAGTGTCAAGTAATGGCCAGTGTCCTTCAACCAATCGCACAGGCAGATTAAGAGAACAGAGAAGCACTCCAGATGACTTCTTGCACTGTGTAGAAAGGTATCTGAATTGATGGAGGAAGGGCATTCACCCAATTCACCATGGACAGTTGAACAGAGGACTCATGTTTGAAATTACTTTAGCCCTGCTCCGAGATGGCATGACTTGGAGAAGGTGGGTTTCATAATCAGCTGACCCCAGATAAGACACACAAATGACACAATCACAGCCACTTTCTTTATCATGCAATAAATCTGACTTGCAAAATTTGCACAAACTGTACAAATGAGTGGTGCAATGGCAGCTTAGACACCTACCTTCACTTTGACCTGAATAAATGTTGAAATTAAGACAAACATTATTGCTTATTCTCTTGAGCAATTTTCCACATTTAGACTAGAGTTTTATACAAAATCATATGGGATGCTTACTAAAACTACAAACTGTTGAGTCCTTCTCCTGGGTGATTAGGCCTTATTAGTTAACATATGAGAGCTAATTATATATTTTTATGTGTTCTACCAGAAAACTTAAGGTGTGTGCCATAACTGAGGTGCGCCATGCAAGCTGTGCTGATACAAGGCATCAGGAACCCAATGAAAGGACTCTAAAAATACCATCCTCCATGGTCACCCTCTGATCAAGACTCAAAATTACATTCAGACAATTGATGTCTTCACATGGAAAATGGAGGAGAGGGAATGTCTCTCTCTTATCCTTCTTTGTCCCAGGATGGGATTGTCTGCATTTCCTACCATGTTTTCCTGGCCAAGAAAACCTAGTTTTGGTTAAGAGAACAATGATTGGACTGCTATCATCATAAACCTGCCACTCTTCTCTTCTTCCTGTGTCCCCTCCCAATCCCCTTCCCTCTTGTTCTCTCTTCTTTCTTCCTCCCTGCTTAAATTCCTGGAAACTTCTGTTTCTTACAGATGCCATTCTACCCAAGTTCTTACTTTTTGCTTTTGAGGTTTTGACACTGCTCTGGTCTCTTGCTTAGGACCTGTTATACAGTTCTCCATGATAATGCTCATTATATAATGTAGTAATGAATGTTATTTAAGTTCACAGCAGGCTAGATGAGGAAATGCCAGATATATATGAAGGGCTTATATACACACCCATGTATGTAAAGTGATTTAATCACAGGAGATATCGTATTTGTCTTGAGGATTTAAGACCTTTTCTTTGCTGAGTCAGATTTGCTATCAAAGCTGTTGCTCTTTAAATTATGTAGGAAAGCCCTGGCTGGTGTAGCTCAGTGGATTGAGCACGGGCTGGGAACCAAGCGGTCCCGGTTCGATTCCCAGTCAGGGCACATGCCTCGGTTGCGGGCCAGGTCCCCGTGAGGGCCATGTGAGAGGCAACCATACATTGCTGTTTCTTTCCCTCTCTTTCTCCCTCCCTTCCCCACTCTCTAAAAATAAATAAAAATAAAATCTTTAAAAAAAAATAAATTATGTAGGAAAATGTTTCCCTTGTCCTTATCTTTGAATATCCACTAGATGTTGCTAAAGGGTTATGGAAAAGGCAACCTTCATTTTTCCATCCAAGGCTTCTGAGCTACTAAATTAGAGCTCAAAGGAACCGGAGAGCTGTCAGAAATAGTTAAGATAAAAGCCTAAACACAGAAAATGGAAATATATCTTTAAAAGATAGACAAAGTAAAACTGACTAAGGAGGACTGAATATTTAAAGGCACTGCTGGCAGAGTTGAAACTTGTGTGTTAGCATTTTGACATCTATTTTTCAGCTAAATAACAATGTTAACTCTTTTGAGATTATTCCTCCCAGGTCATCTAAAACTTGGCTGAAGTTTCCAGACAGGCTTCAAAAAACAGTACAGACATCCTAGATTTCCTAAAATCTTTTTAATCTTCAAAACGGCCTTTTTCTGATTATAAAAAGTATTACATTACCATTTAAGCAATTAGGAAAATGTAGAAAATTATAATGAAGAAAATTACCCAGAACTCTACCACTCAGGATTAGCATTTTAGCACATTTTTTCCTAACCTTTTAAAATTATAAAATATTTTATATATATGGTGTGTGTGTGTGTGTGTGTGTGTGTATATATATATATACTTTTGATTATATATTGTATATGTTCCACATGTATACACATATACATCTTGTGGCAGCTATAAAATATAATAACAAAATAGACACCTGTGGTGCACTACACAATTCAAGACACAGAACATTACCAATTCTTTTGAGTTTCCTGTGAAGTCTTCCCCATACCTTTCCTCTGCCTCTTCCAGAAAGGTAATTACGACACTAAATTTTCTTTTTAAATTATCCCTTTGAGTTTTACTACATTTGAATGGGTCCTAAGTAACATATTGTTTAGTTTTCTTTGTTTTTAAACTTTGAAAGACTGGTTTCTAAAACTCATCCATGTTGATACGTTCATTCCTTTTGTCAGCATGTAAGATAGCACATTATACAATGTGCCACAAGTTATTTATCTTTTCTCCTGACGAACAGTTTTGTCTGTTCTCTCGTGGAAGGGTAATTAGGTTGTCTACATTTTGGGGATACTATGAATGATGTACACATGCCTGGTACCGATGTGCCGATACTTCGCTAGGAGTACAATCTCTGAAGTATAGGATTCTTGTTCTGTGATTTACCTCAAATTACTTTTTGTGCATGTAATGAGAGAGGGGACAAGGTCCATCTTTTATCTCCTTACAAATATCGTGTTGTTCCAGTACCTTGTGTTGAAAAGTTTAGATTTTTTTTAAAGAAGGATTTTTATTTATTTTTAAGAGAGTGGGGAGGGGAGAGAGAAAGAGAGGGAGAGAAACATCAATGTGTGGTTGCCTCTCACATGGCCCCCACTGGGGACCTGGCCCTCAACCCAGGCATGTGCCCTGACTTGGAATTGAACAGGCGACCCTTTGGTTCGCAGCCCACGCTCAATCCACTGAGCTATACCAGCCAGGGCATGAAAAGGTTAGATTTTATTTTGACTTGGCACTTCCACTTATTTTTAAAACAGTCACAGCATGTTCCCTCATGTACGACAACTGCCAGTTAAATATTGATGAAGCATGCCTGGGCTGGTGTAGCTCAGTGGATTGAGCGCGGGCTGGGAACCAGAGGGTCCCGGTTCGATTCCCAGTCAGGGCACATGCCTGGGTTGCAGGCCAGGTCCCCAGTGAGGGCCATGTGAGAGGCAACCATACATTGCTATTTCTCCCTCTCTTTCTCCCTCCCTTCTCCTCTTTCTAAAAATAAATAAATAAAATCTTAAAAAAAATATTGATGAAGCATATTTAAACTATTCGGTGAGGGTTGGTCTCTTCTCCTATCATCTGTATTACAAAAAAATGTGACTGTGTGTCCTTCAGTTTAAAATATCACAGTGTAAACCATGATTATGAAGGGGGAGGTGTGGCTCGATAGAGGAAAACATTAAATGAGATGAGGGAAGATGGAGCAGTTTTCCAGACAGAGAAAAGGGAAGAGACATTCCAGGTAGAAAGACTGGACGTCATGGCACAGGCACAAAATGCCATAAAGCAACTGGCTCTTCAGTTGCAGTGCATCCTAATAAAGAAAAAATAACATGATTTCTTTTTTTTTTTTTTTTAACATGATTTCTTTATGGCAGTTCAAAATTGACATTGTTAGTCACTTAATAAGCCAGTTACATGATTAAAGATGTACCATTCAACCAGCGTTGGCAAGCCTTGGCTGAGGTACACTATGCATAGTAAATGCAATCACAATTCATATAAACCCAAGTAGAATGGCTATTATTTTGTTTTGTCACCTTTCTCCTTCAACTTTCATTTCACCTTGTTTTTCTTTCTTGCCTGCCGCCCTGCAGCCTTCCTCTGTTTACACAGTCTTCCTAATATAATATTCATATTGTTAAATGAAATGTTAAAGAATTGCAAGTCAGTTATTAAATGCAGTCACTATTTAAAATTAAAGTGTATGAAGTTATTATCGAACAAATCACATTAAAAATAAAGGCAATAGATACAAAAAAAACCTCATCACTTACTCATTTTTCTTTTATATTTTACCAAGAATTGTCAGCAAAACCAGAAGCTAAGAAAAAGATGTGTAATAGATTCTCCTCTAGAACCTTCAGAGAGAGCATGGCCTAGCCAGAATTGTGAGATAATAAATTTCTGTTATTTTAAGCCACTCAGTATGTGATAATTTGTATGGCAGCCCTAGGAAACTAACATAAACACTAGCTATAAAATAAAAAATTAATAAACTGGATATCATCCTTTTTGCTGATCAAAAAAATCACTAAGAAAATGAGTAGGCAAACCAGAGACTAATAAAAAATATTTATGATACATATATCTGACACAGGCCTTATATCCAGAATATGTAAAGGACTCCTACTAATCAACAATAAAAATATAAAGAGCCTAATTGAAAAGTAGGAAAAAAATGTGGACACTTCATAAAAGGTATACAAACAGCCAAAAAGCACACAGAAGTCCGGCATCATTAGCCAGTAGGATGAGATACTATTTCATACCCACCAGAATGGCTAACACATTAAAGATTGACAATATCAATTGTTTATGAAGATATGGAGCAAATGGAGCTTTCATACATTGGTGGTGGGAGTGATACTCCTTTTGTATTACTGAAAAGCAGCTTTTTATAAAGTAAAACATACATCCATCAAATGACCCAGCAGTTTCACTCTTCAGGTATTTACCTAAGAGAAATGAAAACATGCATCCACAAAAACACTTCAACTAGAGTGTTTATGGCAGCCTTATTTATAATAGTCCCCAAACTGGACAGAACTCAAATGTCTATCACCAGGAAAATGGACTAAGCAAAGTTGGTATGTTTATACAATGAAATAGTACTTAGCAACAAAGAGGAATGAATTGATACAACAACAGGTTAATCTGAAAAACTTAAATCAGTAAAAGAAGGCAGTTTAAAAAGATGTATACAGTATGATTCCAGTGGGGATAGAAAAACTACTCTACATCATAAAAAAAATCAGAAAATGTTTGCTGGGGGTAGATATTGAGGAAAGGCAGGGAAGACGGAAATTATCTTGTTTTAAGTGGTGGTTACACACACATGAGATCTATCTGGGAAAAGTCCAACCATTGCTAGTGTAATGAGAATGGTTTGCACAACATTGATGTAACCTGACAGCCAAGGAGAGGGGACTGGAATGCATGTGCATGAACAATGATGACTTCACTGTACTAGTCAGTGAGGGTGGTAGACACTGTTGAATAAGCAGTGTACTGTGTGGCCATCACATTCAAAATGACTGAGCAAGTTAAGCAATGAATCTGCATCAAATATTGCATTAAGCTTGAACATTCCTCTGCTGGGAACTATTTGGATGACTCAGAAGGCCGCAGCTATGGGGAACTGGTGATTGGCAACTTCATCACAACAATGCACCCACTCATATGCATCACGTCTCGTGCAGAGATTTTTGGTGAAATGTAAAATCACCCAGGTGACTCAGTCCTCCTATGGCCCAGATTTAGCACCCTGTGGCTTCTGGCTTTTCCCCAAATTAAAATTACCTTTGAAAGGGAAAAAAATTTCAGACCATCAGTGAAATCCAGGAAAATATGATGGGGCTGCTGATATGATTGGGAGAACTGTGTGAGGCCCCAAGGTGCCTACTCTGAAGGGGACTGAGATGTCATTGTCCTATGTACAATGTTTCTTGTATCTTGTATCTTCAAAAAATGTTTAGTTTTCATAGTACATGGCTAGCTACTTTCTAGACCTCATATATATTCAAAGTTATTTAATTGCATTTACTACATCAAAATTCTGATTAACCTCAGAATTTTTGTATCTTTTTTTCTACATTGACATACCTGCTAATATGTTAGCCTAAATATGTTTACAAGGCTGTTTTAGTTGTGCACAAAGATGATCCCATTACCGTGTGTAAATCTAGCAATCCCATCAGTCCAAAATCAATTTAAATTTGTATTCTTATTATGTATTTATGTAAATTATACATGAATAATTTGAGGTACTGCTTGCACATTACCTTTTCTCTACCTACAGCTCCCATTTTAAGGGCCCTTCCCTTATTGGCCCTGCCTTCTAATGGATGAGGCAGACAATAAACAAGTATATGAAAAAATGAAATAATTCAGAGAGTGATGTGCCTGAAAGAAAAAAATAGGTTGCTGAGATAGAGAACATAGTTAAAGATGGCCACTCTGAGGAGCTGATGTTTGACCTTAGACCTAAAGCGTGAACATAAGTGCAAAGGCTCTGAGACATCCTAGAACAGGAGGGAAGCCTATGTGCCTGGAGTTGGGGAGAAATGGGAGAGTGATATGAAATGAGGCTTGAGCACTAGGAAGTAGAGTACGTACGAAGTGTAATGTAATCAGACTTGTTTAAAAGGGTGGATTTTGGAAAACAAGTCTTACTGTTTTGTGGTTACTCAATATATATTGCTTTTTAATTAAAATGATTTCCTGTCAATAGCTTCAAATCATTTACATACTCTTAAGGTTACTTTAGATCCCAGAATTGTGAGAGATGAGACTTTCATAGATCTGAATTATCATAAATATTACACAACATGAACCTTCCATAGTAAACCCAACATCTATTTTCCTTCTAAATAATATCCCCCAAATAAAGTTATATAAAGTGTTTTACAAAATATTCTATAAGTATTTTAAAATACTTTTCCCAAAAAGAACCTCCTTCATTGTCTCAAAAATGTAAACATTCTTTTAGAAAAAAATATGATCTAAATAGTAAAATGGTAAGAATAATGGTAAAACCACTCCATGTATTTAAGAGCAGTGAATAAAGGAGTCAGAAAGCCCCAGTTCCATCCATTTTCTCACAAATCTTTAAAGACCCAATATGTGCTAGACGCTGGGGATTCCAAGGTGAATATTAAATAAACACTTGTTATATACATAAGAGGTTGTCTTATCCCAAATCTTCCTGTCATATGGCAGGTGGAGCTCACTTGGCTTTGTTTTCAATTAGTTTCAATTAAAAACTTCCAAACAGATTGAAATTAGGCAAATACATAAAAACCTACTGATTCATTTAAAAATAATAATTGGCTAGGCACCACTATTACTCTAAAAATTATACATGGGGAAAAAGAAAGCATTTATTCTGCTTTTCCTACACAATCTATATTACAGAGTAACCTAAGAGTTGAAGTTAAAATACAAATACTACAATACACCTCAATTAGGTTAGTTGATAACCTAAAGACTTCTGACAAGTGTGTTTGTTTTGCCTACCTCAGGTGACACTTGGGGAGGGGATGTCACAGGGATTAAGGAGAAAGGCAGTTTTTGGTGGACTGCAAAAACACTGTGGGGTCTCAGGTAACGTCCTGGCTTCCGAATGTCGGATTCAGAGCCGGGCTGCTGGGTCCGGCAGGAGCCTACAGTTATTTCCGAGTCTAGGTCTGGAGCATCAGGTGCGCCGCAGGTGCTGTGACCCAGGACTCCCTCCCTGCCAACGGCTCTAAGCGAGTAAGGCCGGTGGTCTGTCCTCAGCACCTGTGCTCTTCTGGTCCTCGCGGCCCCACGCCCCAGCCACCTAATAGAATGCAGATAATATCTGAAACCTGCGCAACAACCAGGCACACCCAACACTACCCGGAAAGCCAGAGCGGGCGGGCGCGCGCAACCGCGACTTCCGGCGACTTCCGCCGGCCTGGGGAGTGGGCGGGGCAGGGGCGGGGCAGGGGCGGTGCTTGCTGAGCGGGGCTGCGATGCAGCGCGCGCGGCTCCCCCTGCCGGTGACGGTGTGCGGCGGCGTGCGGCGAATCCGTGGTGCGGGGCAGCCTGCTCCCTGATGACCTTCGTGGTCCTCTACCCCTTCAGCTCCCGGTGTCGACTGGCTGTTGCCGCAAATTTTATTTTTAACTCACAACTTATTCCAGTGCTGAGAGCGTTTTGTTCGTTTGTTTTTGCGGCAAGGGGAGAGTTAGAGAGGAACAGAAAGATATCCAAGTGTGACGTGAAGATGGAGGAAGGCGCCCAAGCTGCAGACTGGGACAGCGATGAAACCGTGATAGAGGGGTCGGTGACAGAGAGTGACCTGGAAGAAGAGGAGCTGCCCTGGAGAAGGTGATCACCATTACCGCTGGGAGACAGTGACTGCCGTTACGCCTGGACACAGGCGCGAGTGGCCCTCTCAGATACGCGTAGAAATTGTTACCGATCTAACACAGGTCTCCTGAGGCAGCCAGGCCCAAACTAAGAACTTGTAAATAAAAAAGGTCACAAACCCCCAGTTTAGGACAAAATGAGCTTTATAGGAGCTGGCTTTGTGGCATTAAAAAAAAAAAAGGGACCTTTACCTTTAGGCTGCGGATGTACGTCCTTTTGCACCAGCCAAAACGTATTAGGTCTAAACAACTCAAATGCGTTTTGTTTCAGACAGCTTGTAACTCAGGTCTAGAAGATGGTTAACATAATTTCTCTCAGGAAAAGAATGTGTGATGGGAGGACTGGTTACTACCAAATTGGCAACGGGTAATTTTATAAGAATAAAAGAAATCAGTAGTTGAGTCTATCAAAACCTTGTTGAAAATACCAAGTTTTCAGTGCTAGATTCAGGGAAGAGACTAGGCCACTGCCCTTGAGAAACCTGCAGGCCAGGAAAGGCGTGTAAACAGATAATGTCAGTGTAATGTGGGAAGTCCAGGCGTGGGAGTGTGCCCAGGCTGGCTTAGTAGCACAGAGGGTCTTTTATCCCAACCTAGGCCTTCAGAGTTTGTTAGAGTTGACTTCTGAGTAGAGCCTTGAAGATGGGTTAGAAATTAGCCAGGTGAGGAACAGGTACTCAAGGCCCAGGGAACTGCATGGGCAAAGGTGTGGTTGTGGGACATACTGTGATACCTGTGTTGGAATGTACAGTTTAAGTGAAGTGCTAAATGGTGAGGTGGGGAGGGGTGAAAGATGAACCTGGAGAAGAAGGTAGGGAGAGGTCTTCTAAGGCCTCCTGTGTCCTGCTTTTGTCCAGGTAGGGTGCTTGTGAGGTGTTAAGTGGAGTAGCAGCATAACCAGGTTTTTGTTCTTTCAGCATGCCCTAGGCTAGACTTTTCAAATGTTAATGCCCTTATAAATCACTGCAGAATACTGTTAAAATGTGGGTTCCAATTCAGGAACTCTGTGGTGAGGTTTATGATTCAGCATTTCTAACAAGTTCCAGGTAAAGTTGGGGGAAGGGATTACCTTTCCTAAAGCAAGGCTGCAGAGGTTAGTTTCGGGATCAAAGTAGTAACAGACTGCGATGATAAGAGCTTACCTGGGATGAAACAGTGAGAAAAGGGACAACTTGAGAAATCTTTAGAAAGTATATTTGGCAAGAGATGGTGGTTAATTAGATATGGAGGATGATACTCAGGTTTCTGGCTTATTTATGTATGTATACATATACAGTGATATTTGCTCTAGTTGGTGTCCAGGAAACATTTTGATTAATACATGGAATAACGAACACCACAATCAAGGTGCAAAACAGTTCCGTCATTCCAAAAAAACTCCCTTGTGCTACCCCTTGGTAGTCAAGCCCCCCACCCAATTTAAATCATTGTTTCTATATTTGTAATATATTATCTTTTTGTCTCCCTGCTTTCTTTTTTCCCCTCTTATCTTTGGTTCTTAGAAGTTTGATTATATGATGTGTCTGGGCATGATTTTCTTTGTTTTTTCTTGTTTAGGGTTCACTGATCTTGAATCTGCAAATTTATGTCTTTCACCAAACTTGGAAAGTTTTCTGTCATAATTTCTTTATATATATTTTTTCTGTACCAATTTATTCTTCTGGGACATTAAATGACATAAATGTTTGACTTTTTGATATGGCCTCCAAGATGCCTGAGGCTTTATTAATTATTTTAATTCTTCAGACTATGATTTCTGTTGCTCTGTCTTCAGGTTTACTTACTCTGTCCTCGGACATCTCCATTCTGTTGTTGACCCCATCTAGTGAATTTTTGCATTTCCATCTGATTCTCTTATACTTTTTATTTCTCTACTGAGAACAATGTTTTCATCCATTTGATTATGTTCAACTTTATTTCATAAGTAATGGTTGTAAAAGCTGCTTTAAAGTCTTTGTAATTACAACATTTGACAGGGTGGGAGACATCTGTTAATTATATTTTCTCTCAAGAATTAGTCAGGTTTGCCTATTCTTTGCATGTTGAGTTATTCTGGATCATATCCTGTATGTTTTGAATATTATGTTCTTGACTCTTGGTCCTATTAAAATCCTCCAGAGGATTTTGGTTTTTGTTTGTTTTGACAGGCAGTCAATCTGATTAGATTCTGACTGCACATTCTGTTTTGCCTTCTGTAGGCGGTGGTTATATCAGCCCACTTTTCAGAGCCCTGCCTATGCTTATTGAGTCTGTCTGACTCATGTGCCACTCAGGAGTTAATCTGGAACGTGGGCAGTAGTTATTATCATTGCTCAGTTCTCTAAGCCTTTGTTATGCTTCTTTGAATCTGCTGTGCATGTGGACAGCTCAGGGTTGATTCTGGGACTTACTGTTGGATCATATACAGAATTACATTATTCCCCTTTGCTGCTCTCTTTTCTCCAGGATTCTCATGCACCTTTCCACTCTCTACCCACATGTTGGTTCATGTGACCAGAAAGGCAGATTTCTCTAAGAGTGTTAGCCCTCTCACTGTGGAGCAGGTGCCCGCAATGGGGGCCAGTACCTTCAGTGCAAAGTGATAAGGGAGAGAAGAAAATAAGAGATTCTATCCATATTCTTCCGTGTATGTGTATGGTTCCTTTAGCTAGAGAGGCAGGTTTTCTCTTAGGTTTTAAGTGCCCAAGCTGCCACAGTTGGTAGCAGTATAGCTCTGAGGCCAAAGAGAGAAAACTAATAAAGAAAGCCCAGGACTTCCCCTCACACCTTCTGGCTTTCAGGGGTTCCTTTCCCTAGTCTTCTGAATAGAGATAGAAAGTTTCTTCTGCAGTTTTTACTCTCTGTACCCACTGTGCAGTTCTGGAATTAGGCCTTGGATTAAAGGTATAGGCCCAAAACCAAACAAAACAAACTTGAAACTCAATAATACAAGGTTGTTTTATAAATTTTGACTTCAGTCACCAATCTACCAGTTATCGTTTACTGTTTCAGTTACTCAGATAGCTTTTAAAAACTCTTCTACCAGTTTTTAGTTGTAATGAGTGGAGAAATAAGCTATTTAGATTGCTCACTCTATCTTGGCTGGCCAATCTTTTGGTTTTCCCTCTGATTCATTTTAAATTGCTTCTTTGCGATGCCATAGAAACATCATTCTTTTAGACCTCATAGCCTGAGTTTAAAAATTAGTGCTCTTTTTATTGGAGCTGAATGCCCCTGTTTTATTTTTTTCTTTTTTCCCCTTTATCTTCTTTGATTACTTGTATGCAGTGCATCCTGGCTGTTTTTCATGTATAAGCTTCCAATTTATATGGGAATGTGGAGAACACCTAGTAAAGCAGAGACCCCCAACAGGTAAAACATGATACAGTTTCACATCACTAAATAATCCTTAAATGTTACAACTATCCAAGGTCATTTTGCTAAGAACCAAGAAAGGGTTTGGTAACCTTTGGGACTAGAAAAGGCAAGACTGTCAAAGAATCAGGATGCCAGGTGTGCCTCTCTGTTTGAGAGCCTGGACTTGGTCCTAGCCCCACTTCTGGAAACAGTGTCTTAAAATGCATCCAGTCCTTTTTTGTGGCTCAGTAGTTATGCTACTAATCTCTAAATATTCAGGTTGCTGATTAATAAGGCTTTGTTTGCTTGTAATTTGTTTTCTAAGGGCAGGACTCACTTTTTCTTGTGTGTCACTGGGAACTTTTAGTCCTTATTTTCTGTCTCAACCTCTGGTAATATTAACAAACTGTTCAATAGCATTAAGGGATATGTCTCAAATACTATTCAGTACATTTAAACAGCACCACCTTCTAAAACAGTTCATTGTTACATGCATTTGTGCTTATGTTCAGGTCAAATCATGTACTCTCAACATTATAATTGCATGTAGTAAAAGGCTAATTCAACATAATTACTCTGTAAGGTGGGTGTTAATTCTAACACTGAATTCATGCGAATTGTCTAGATAGAATATACCCACCTTATAATTCCATTTTAATATTGAAGATGGAAGAACACAAATAACATTTTTGGCATATTATGCTTTATTATTTCAAGAAAAGTAGAAATGCAACTGAAACGCAAAAAAGAGACTTGTGCAGTGTATGGAGGAGGCGCTGTAACTGATCGAAGGTGTCAGAAGTGGTTTGCAAAGATTTGTGCTGGAGAATTTTCACTGGACACTCCCGGTAGACCAGTAAAATTGAAGCAATCAAAATCGAGACATTACTTGAGAACAGTCAACATTCTACCACGCAGGAGATAGCTGACATTCTCAAAATATCCAAATCAATATTGGTGGAAATGAAGAACGTGTCTTTTATTTTACAGAAAAAACTAAATGAACTTTTTGGCCAACCCATAGATTATTAGATACCAGTCAGATTAGTCTCCCACCTTTATAATCTCATTTAACCTTAATTGCCTCATTTAAGGCCCTGTTTCCACATATAGTCGCATTGGGGGTTAAGGCTGCAACATATGAATATGGGGGGAGGGACACAATTCAGTCCTTAACAAGTGATTTCATGTCAAACAACACAAGAGCCACTTTAATGAGGCTCCCATTAGCTAAAAATGGGACAGTCTGAGCATTGATAAGAACAATAATAGCAATAGATTTAAATCTATGAGTTTGTAATGGTCTTTAAAAACTTATTTCAATATTCTGAAAACTGACAAGGAAAGAGAAAGAAGCAGACATTTCTCTTGCCTTTCCTTTGCAAATTATACCTAAGTTACCTGGCTCAGTTAGCACAGCTTGATGGAAAGTATATAGTTGATGAGCAAAAGTTTTTAAAAAATATGTAAGTATTTCCATTAATAAGTGAAGAAAGTGATAAGGTAGAATATTGCTATTTTTATATACTCCTAATAGTGAATGTCCTAGGCAATGGTCATCAGTGGTCACTAACATTACTAAATGAGTTACAACCATTTTGTTGAGCAAGTAGCATGTTGCCTATCACCAGGAGTAGAAATCTACACACCTCTGTCCACTGCATTTTGATTATCAGAGTCACCAGTGCAAACTCAGTGCAGTAAAGCACTGGCTGGAACAACACTTTACTACAGAGAAGAAACAGCAAGATTAGTTTCAATAGTGGGCATTGGTTCCCCCAAGGCTAGCAGATGATGATGCAGAGCCATTGGCTTGCACATTCCCCTCTTGTGTCACAGAATGAAGAACTTCATCCTCTCCCCATAGAAGACAGATACAGTAGTGGAGTTGGCCGGGGTGCCATATGACACTTAAACAGAACAGAGGAGTACACATTCTGTCTGAAACAGGGACAGGCATTCCCACACAAGGTAATAGGTCCAGCACAGCCTGGGGGAGGACTCTTGCTAAGAAAGTGTTCTTGGCCCAAGGTGGTTGATAGACAGCAGACACAAGAGTGCCTTTCCCAACACACACACTTTTTTTTAATCTCCTATAGGAAGTACACATATGCTTCTCCAAACCATACTTGTATTAGATGAATAAACAGTTTAGAGGAAATATACAGGACAGAGGAACATGTTAATTGACATGCAATCAGTAAATCCAAAATGTAGAAAACCCTACAGGAAAAACAACCCAGTTTCTTCAACAAATAAATTGCAAAGGGTGGGGGAGATTGGGGGTAATTTGTAGATTTAAGAAGAGACTTCAGAGACATAGCAACTAAATTCAATGTGTACATCTTGTTTGGATCGTGATTTGAACAAAACAACTGTAAATAGAGACAGTTGGGGAAATGTGACTACCATCTGTTTATTAGTTTTTCATTGCTGTGTAACAACTTCAAAACTTAGCATCTTAAAACAGTAAGCATTTACCATCTTGGTTTCTGAGGGTTAGGAATCCCAGAGTTGCTTAAGTCATCATGCTCAGGGACTCCCAAGGCTGCATTCATCTCAAGGCTTCATGAGAAGGATCCACTTTCTACATGTTGGTTTCAAGAATCAGTACCTTTCTGGCCTGAGTTCATCTCTGTTGATTGGAGGCCTCTCTTACCTTCTTACCTCAGAGGCTTCCCCACAGAGCATTTTACAACATGGTGAGCCATCTTCCATGAGAGGGAAGAAGCAAGAGACTAGGAGAGGGAGACAAGATGGAAGCCACTGCCTTTTTGTAACCTTATCTCAGAAGTAACATCCTAACATATTAACAGTGGTATGACTAAGAATTGTAGGGAAGTTTAGATATAATAAAAATGACAGTTAAGGTTTCATTTTTTATGGCCAAGTTGTATTCCATTGTATGTATGTACAACTTTTTCATTCACTCATCTATTTTCACTTGGCAGGTTTTCAGATCTTGACTATTGTAAATGACACTACAGTGAACACAGGAGTGCATATATTCTTTCAAATTAATGTTTCATGTTTCTTCAGATAAATCCCCAGAAGTGAAATCACTGCGTCATTAGACAGTTTCATTTTTAATTTTTTGAAGAAACTCCATGATGTTTTCCACAGTGGCTGCACCAATCTGCATTCCCACCAACAGTACATGAGGGTTCCCTTTTCTCTACATCCTTACCAACACTTATCATTTGTGGATTTATTTTATTGATTATGCTATTACAGTTGTCCAATTTTTTCTCCCCTTTATTCCCTTCCATTCTGCACTGACCCCTCATTCCAACATCCCCCCCACCTTTAGTTCATGTCCATGTGTTATACATGTAAGTTCTTTGGCTTCTCCATTTCCTGTACTATTCTTTTTATATATATATATATATTTTTTTTTAATTTATTTATTTTTAGAGAGAGGAGAAGGGAGGGAGAAAGAGAGGGAGAAACAGCAATGTATGGTTGCCTCCCACATGGCCCCCACCAGGGACCTGGCCTGCAACCTAGGCATGTGCCCCAACTGGGAATCGAACCGGGACCCCTTGGTTCCCAGCCCATGCTCAATCCACTGAGCCACACCAGCCGGGCAAAAAATTTAATATATTTTATTGATTATGCTATTACAGTTGTCCCATTTTCTCCCCTTTCTTCCCCTCCACCCACACCCTTCCATTCCCTGCCTTTTAGTTTTTGTCCATAGGTCATACACATAAGTTCTTTGGCTTCTACCTTTCCTATACTATTCTTAACCTCCCCCTGTCTGTTTTTTACCTACCATCTATGCTACTTATTCTCTG
>PVJI01025050.1:0-21020 GCA_004026765.1 Micronycteris hirsuta | reverse complement strand
TCATTTAGAATGGAAGGGCAGATAAAGTGCTTCTCAGATAAGGTCAAGTTCAAGGAGTACATCATCACGCAGCCTTTACTATATGAAATGTTAAGGGGTTTTATATAAGGACTCATGAGAGAAGGCACCAAGGCCAGATCAGCTACCGGGGAATTCAGATCAGCCACAGCCAAGATGCTTGTGAGGTAAGCAAGCAAAATACAACCAGAGAAACAAATTATAACCAGAGACATTGAAATTTAGAACAATCTGGCAGTAACCAGAGGGGAGGGGGAAGGGGATAATGGGGAAAAGGGTATTCAGGAACCGCTATAAAGGACACATGGACAAAACTAAGGGGGAGGGTGGAAGCAAGGGAGGGAGGTAGGTTTGCCTGAGGTTGGGAGTGGGGGGTAAATGCAGACAACTGTAAGTGAACAACAATAAAATAATTTAAAAAAAAAACAAAAAAAAACTTGAACTGCCGTATCATCCAGCAATCCCACTTCTGAGAATATTTCCAAGAGAACTGGA
Organism: Micronycteris hirsuta; assembly: GCA_004026765.1. Lineage (NCBI taxonomy): Eukaryota > Metazoa > Chordata > Mammalia > Chiroptera > Phyllostomidae > Micronycteris > Micronycteris hirsuta. Next base: position 20,507 of record PVJI01025050.1, on the reverse strand, counting down.
ATTGGGCTTTCTTTTTTTTTTTAAGATTTTATTTATTTATTTTCAGAGAGAGGAGAAGGGAGAGAGAAGGAGCAATGTATGGTTGCCTCTCACATGGCCCTCACCAGGGATCCGGCCGCAACCCAGGCATGTGCCCTGACCGGGAATCGAACCGGGACCCTCTGGTTCCCAGCCCGTGCTCAATCCACTGAGCTACACCAGCCGGGATGGAATAGGGCTTTCTAAGAGTTATCTTCACTCCATGTTCATTGCAGCACTATTCATAATAGTCAAGATGTATACACACCTCAAGTGTCCATCAATAGATGCATGGATAAAGAACATGCGTTGTCTGCAGAGAGTAGAATATGACCTATCCTTAGAAAAGAAGAAAATCCTGCTATTTACAACATGGATGGACCTGGAGAACAGTATGCTCAGTGAAATAAGCCAGTCATGGAAGGGCAAACACTGCATGATTCCACTTACCTGAGTTGTCTAAACAGTCAAACTCATGAATGCGGACAGTAGGATGGTGGTGGCAGGGGCTGGTGGGGAGGGACAAAGAGGAGCCGTTGTTCAGCAACTTCAACATTTCAGTTATGTGACTGTCACAGAGAGTTCAGTTAAGTCACAGAGAGCTGCTTCAGTACATAGTGCCCATGTTTAAAATAATACTGTACTGTGCACTTAAAAAATTGTTAAGAGGGTAAATTGTGCATTACCACAGGGAGAAAATACCACAAAGGGATACAAGGAAACTTTGGAGGTGATGAGTATTTCTACTGCATGTGGTGGCTGTTTCATGGGTGTACGCTTGTGTCCAAATTGATCAAACTGTGTGCACTTAAAAAAAACAAACCCTGGCTTACAATCATCAGCTGTCCTAATGATCAGGATATTTTTTAATTAAGTGGATACATTTAACTAAGTGGATATATGTTTGTGTTTTTCTGATTAACAGGAAACCAACTATAGCTTCACTCTTCAACATACTTCAATAGGAAGATAGCTAGTAGGTAGCAACACAAATACAATGTTAATATTTATAAATATTTTATAATATAAATAATTTGATCACACACCCTTTGAAAATCCAGAGTAGGATGCAGCTTCCTCCTGTGAAAGAATGAAACCGCGTGGATGAAAAGAGGACTGTCCACTTGAAAGGCAGTGGGAAGACCCAGCAAGACCTGCTGGACGGAGTCTCGGTGAGTTCCGTGTTTGAGGCAGCTGCCGGGGTCCTAAGAAAGGTAACTATAGCAAACAGCAGGAAGGACTCCATGGTGAGCTCGGGTCTGGGAATGTGCTGGTGACGGGTTTAATGAAGGACCGAGGACTAAGCGGCATGAAGAGCTCAGTACACAGCAAGACACAGAGGAAATGTTCAAAACTGGGTTGGCCGTAATGATGATGACTGGCCGTAATGGTGAATGACTGGTAATTATGAATACCAAATCTACATGAAAAGGATGTTTTTAATATTTGAAAAGTATCAAAGAAATAAACACTATTGTTTAACCTCAAATGTCTCCCCTCCAAACACTCTGTCTACACACAACTAGAGAGACATTAAAGAGAAAGCTGGCTGCAAACCTCAGGACACTGACAACTAAAGGAGACCTTGTCTTAACTTCTCTCAACATGGCAGACAGCGATGCTCTGAACCAAAAGTGAAGAGGGCACGGGGCGGGGGAGAGGGAGCTACCAGGTTCCACACTAAGAACACAGTCACCCTCAATCACACGTACTGGTTTGCTCCCTGCCAATTCCTGTGCTTTGCCATTGTGGAGGCATAGCCCACGTTTTCAAGTTGCCACGAAAGCACGTATTTCTTATTTTGATACAGCATTCACGCAGCACTGATTGAAGTTTATTATTTCATTCATTCAATCAGCAAGTACGCAGTAAGCACTCAACCGGGGACTGTGGGAGTTGCAAAAATCCATATGATTTCGTCTTTCCTCTCAAATTGCTCACAATAGACAAAGAGAACAATAGACTTTTGTTAGCAAGAGATAAATATGGATGGCTCCTGAGATCTGTTTCCTTCCCTCTTTCACTAGCTGAGCAGAAAGCTGGCTCAGCTCAACGGAAAATGAGCTGACACCAACCGTTGAACTTCAGAGGCCTTCTTCTAATAAGGCCACTTCCCTGACCAGAGAGCTCCCATTGCTGCACAATCACAGTGATGTGCCCTGATTGCCGACCCTATAAATACACAGTGTTCTCTACCAGAGCTGTGGCTGTGCGTGGTGCACGCAGACCTCTGCACCTGGCCCAAGTTGTGGGAGGAGAGTTCAAATGACTGTGTGTATGCTGCCACGTGTCTGCTTATTAGCTGTTCTTCAAATAAAACTCATTATATTTGCACTATGTGGCACTGGCATTCCATGCAAGGGACCCCTTGCATAAAAGGCAGAATTAGAAATGCCAGCATGTCCAGAGATGCAAATATCATGTTAACTACATCTATAGTTAACCAGTCTGACTTTGGACAGACTTTATAAAATTTTAAATGTTTCTGTTTGTACGAAATAGATTCAGATAATCACGACTAAAGAGTTTTTTAAAATAAAAGGTATCTAGGAGAGTCGCATTAATCCTGTTCCCTGAAGTTCTGTTCACGCACAGAAGGTGTGTTTTAGATCGAAGCCGACTGTAGAGTCAAGCCCTGCGAGGCGAGTCTAGAACCTTGACCAGGGTAGCCTCTGGAGGTACGGTTCGAAGGGGGACCTGCCCAATTCTGGACGGATCTGGAGCCATACAGGTAGACCTCCTTCCTGTATAGTCTCTCTGTTGGCCCCGGATTTGGCAAAGGGGGGTGGTCTGGAATGCACGAGAAGGCCATGGACAGAAAATGACTTCGAAGCTGGAGAGAGGCTTATATTCATCATCACAGTCATCACGGGCCATGCTCTTATCTCCAGGGTGAGGCTACTGAGACAAATGAGGTGCCCTGAGTGCAAAATGTAAGGAGGCACCCAGCCTCAGGGTGGTGCAAGCGCCTACTCAGCATGTGGGTGGCCCTGAGAGCGGGCAAGCGCCTCCTCTCACAGAGGCACCGCCCTCAGGGCCATGCAAGTATAGGCTGGCATTGGCGTATCCAGAGAGTGAGCACCTCCTGAAGTTTTGTAGGCGAGGCTCCTCACCCGCCTTGTCATTCACCTTTCCCCTTCTTCTTCCTTCCAGTGAGTGCCCCCTTTACTTCGTACATCAGTCCTCTATGCCCTCTTCGGAGAACCAGGATCTGGCAACGCGTGAAGGAAACATGAAGACCAGACCCACCATCAAAGAAGCATATCTTAAGTGAAAGTTTTAAAAACAAAAACTACCCACACTGATTCTTTTCCTTCATAAAATTAAAAACAAGAATACACCTTGGAAAATTTAAACAAGACAGAATTGAATTTCTAACTAACTCATTTTTCTTCCTGTCCATGAGGAACACCCCCCAAAAATCCAGCTTTCAAGCCATTTTGCAATGGTTGTGATTTCCAAATCAAATACCTTTTAATTAGCTCCTCCTATGTGTGTGGTAATCCTATTATGGCAACCTATTAAATGTCACACCAATTTAGAAATTATTAGGTGTCAGGATGTGTTTTTCCTTTGTGAATACAAATTAACAGAAATAGAACAATTATAAAAAGCCTTTGTTTTATGCTCATTTTTTACTTTATGAGTCTAGAGTCTTTGTAGTAACCTCAGACATGTAACGGTCCAATGTAATTTAAAATTTAGTTCCCTACTTACAAACAAAGAAATTCCACCTAAACATGCAACTATTATAATTGACAAGTGAAACAGTGCTAAGTGGAGAGTTATGATGCGGCTTTAAGATTTTGAGGGCTGCCCTTGGAATCCTTAGCTTTTGCCATTTGAAAACTGACACAGTGGGTTTAAGAAGTTGAAAGAACTTCACAAATATTATCTTTTGGAAATAAGTCATAGTTTCATCATCCAAAAACAATGATTGTTGTAAAGGCCAAATAAGATATATCAGACAACAGGAGTGGCAGTCAATGAGCCCCCACCTAGTCATACCTCCTTCACACTTTTCTTTCCTCATCCAGGAGTACATTAGATTTCTATTCCTTCTGTAAAAAGTGATCACCAAGTCAGTGGCTTAAGCCAACACAAATTTATTATCTTACAGTTCTGGAGGTCAGAATTCCAAAATCAGTCATACTGGTCGAAAGCCAAGGTATTAGGAATGCATTCCTTTGGGACGCTCTGGGGGAGAATCTGTTCTCTTGCCTTTTCCAGCTTCCAGAGGCCACAGTATTCCTTGGCTCACAGACTGCTTCCTCAATACTCAGAGCAAGAAATGTCTGGCTGACTCCTTCTCATGCCACCATATCTCCAGCTATCTCTCTTCTGACTCCCTCCTCCACGTACGAGGACCCTAGTGACAACATTGGGTCTGTTGGGATAACCCACGATAATGTCACCTCAGGGCTCGCTGATAAACAACTTAAGTCTCCTTTGCCATGCACCCTAACATATTCATGGCTTCTGAGGATTAGCATGTGGGAATCTCTGGGAGGCCAGTTTTCTGTCTACCACGGGAATTTACAATGAAATTTGCCCTGGGTGAGGCCAGGTTTACAAGATTCATACCATTTCAAGTGTTGGATCATTGGTATGTATCATCTAGACTCTCCTGACAATCAGAACTTAAAAAAAAAATACAAGTCAGTTGAAAATCACAAATGTTATTTTCTTACCATTATTTTGAAACCTTTTGAACTCCGTAAGTCAGTTTCATAAAAAATATTGAGTTGATTTTTTAAGGACCAGACCTAGTCACTGCCCAAGACTTGTTGATTTTGCCAACTGTAAAAAAGATTTCACATTGGAATTTATCCACATTCAGACTTGTGAGGCTCTGAGGACTGCCAGGCTGTGTCAGGGAGCGGGGCTTGTTCCCTCTCCAGCTGTGCAGTCCCTGGGCCCCTTCAGAAAGAGCAGCCTGGGCTCATTAAGGACCCGTCTGAGTGGGGGTGAGACGACAGGTGGGACTGTGCTGAAATGGACAGCATGTGACCTGCCTAAAAGCATTTAAAGCCATTAAAAAAATAATAACTATTCTCAACCAAATACAACTGAAGGTCAGATTTGGCTCCCATTTGCTGCCCCTGCAGGAGGCTATGTCCATTCTGTACCTGGCTCCGGCTCCTGCAGTTCCAAAGGACCCGTTATTCCTACTCTGCCATCACGGCTTCACCTCCCGTTGCCCCTCAACTCCTTCTTGTTCTTTAAGGGCTCGGACATCCCGTTTTGCTTTTCTGTTTGGTGCCGGATCGCTCACCGGGAGTCTGGGTCTCAGTGCATTGCTCTCCACACCCTGAACCTCTCCTGAGCCGTACTCCCCAGTGTTGCCATTAGGTCGCAGACCCCCACCCCCACCCCGTGTGGCCCCTCGCCTGAGGACTGCTAGAGCTATTCATGTGGCCTTTCGGTTGTAGCCATTAGGGGAGGGGGGCCTGGACAGAGGCCACTGAATGAATTCTAGCTGATATCCCCCTAAAAAGATTTATTCTTGGCTAAATAATCTCAGATTAGCCCCCAGAATCCTGTAAGGCAAAAGTTGTTTCTGTGTATCAGCGGGTGAAATCACATAAACAGCGGAAGCAGCCGCACCAGGACTACCTGAGGCAGGAAACTCGGGTCCCGCTCTCAATACTCTTACATGTAGATCATCAGGGCAACCAGGAAGGTTCCTCATCCCCAAACTGCTCTTGGTTTTCCCATGAGTAACATGAAGAGGGTTGGAGGCTTACTTCCTGACTCATGCATTATTATTACAATAGCAAAGTAAGATGGGAGGAAGATGATATTTTAACACATTTAGGTAGTATTATAATTCTGAATTTTCTAATAATTTTCCAGGAGTTTCTATCTCAGGGCAGCTGGTATTTGATATGATATACAGGGGTGGGTGGGCAAAAGTACTGTATTTTTTGGACCATAAGATACATCTAGGTTTTAGAGGAGTAAAATAGGAAAAAAATTTTTGAAGCAAAAAATGTGGTAAAATATTTAATAACATAAATAACATAATATTTCACAAATGCGAGCCAGGTAAGCTACATTTGGACTATAAGGTGCACTCCCCTTTTCCCCCCAAAATTTTTTTTGGGGGGGGAGTGCATCTTATAGTCTGAAAAATACGGTAGGTTTACAGTTGTAATACAAATAAATAGTATAATAATTAATAAACACTAATACAAGAACAAAAAGTGTTTCATGAATTCACAACTGCAAACCTGCTTTGCCCACCACTGTAAGTTGTTTATAAGGTAGGAATCCCTAAGGAACTTTTTCAGTCCAGGAATGAACAAGAGAGGTTCTGGTACATATTTACGTTAGGAAGTTTCGGAATAGAGCCCACTCTCTGGTACATTTCAGGCCAGCATTTTTCTGCCCTAGGGTGTTTACATCACTTATGATATCTTCATCCTTTAGAATTTCAAGCCCTGGGACAGAGCTGGGGTGTGGAAGAGACAGGTACCCTTTATATGATCTTTAAACCAAGATCATATAGTTTTTCAAGAAATCCCCCACGATGCCTCAGGATGAAACTTCCTGAGGCATTTAAACAGAGCTGATCATTCCATTCTTTGTGCTATTGTTGTACCTAATACCAACCACCTCTACTGTGATGCATGATACATTGCATTATACCCAGTCAGTAATTTACTCCTCTGCCTCCTCCATGTCTGTGATCTCTCTGAAGATGCTCACTGGATTTTGTGCATCTTTGCATTCCCAGCACCCACTGGAGCGCCTTGCACATGAAAACCATTCAATAGTGTTTATTGAATGAATGACATAAATAATTGCTAAGGAAGGTTACCGGCAGCTGCTTGAGGCATTTCTATTATTTTCTGATTCCAGGCAGAGAATGAACAGTAGAAGTATGCAGCTATCTGCTAACACATTTTGCGTTTGGCAGTCACATGACAGAAGCAACATAACATTTTGGGAACGTAGATCATAATTTCATTTGAACATTTGAAACCATTTCGGAGCATCCTTTAAAAATAAGCTCCTAACGTTGAGGCGCCATGCTTTTTAAACTGTCTTAATATGGGTATTAAACCTACAGGCTACATTTAAAATCCTATCAGGTTAATGATGGTGCTGCTAAATGAATTCCGTAAGTCACTCATGGGAATATATCTACCGTTCTGGAATCTCATGTATTAGCAGTATGAGGCACTTAGAAGAGTTTTGAATAGAGTTATTAGGCCACTGTACGTATTTCTTCTGAGTTTCGAGGCGTGGAGTGGGTAGGTCGGTTGTAAGATTTGTGAACTTCCAACTTTCGGGATAGAAACAAGGAGCAGGGAGAGTGGTCAGGAGGCTGCAGCATTTCCAGGGGAAAGGCCTCGGAGGCTTGTGTCAGGGCCAGGGAGGTGCTGGAAAATGGTGACACTCAGGATACACTTCCCGGAGAGACCAGACAAGTTCTGCTGACGGACTGGAGGTGGGCGTGAGAGAAAGAAGGGTTAAACCTGACTCCACGGGGTTCGACCGAAACAACTGAAAGAATGGAGCTGCCACTTGCTCAGGTAAGAAAGATGGCCGGAAAAGCAGGTTTGGGGAGAACATCAGGGACCTAGATTTGGATGTGATGAATCTGTTTGCCTATTGGGCAACAGGTGGAGATACTGAGCAGGCAGTAGGAGGTAGTAGTGTGGAATTCAGTGGAGAGGTCACAGCTGGAGTTATAGTTATTGCGTTGGAGGGGTGGTAATGTCAGAATACAATGAGTATTTAAGGCCTCAGGGCTGGCTGAGATGAATAAGAGAATGTGTACTGATAGACACAGATGTCTACGGACTGAGCTCTGCATCACTCCAAGATTTAGCAGGCAGAAGATGAGGAGCCAGTAAAGGGATGTGAGAACTCATGGCCGGAAAGGCAGGAGGAAAACAACGGGAGTTTGTACCCTGGAAACCAAGTGGAGAAAAGTATAGCAAAAAGAAAGAATGACTGATTGTCTCAAATACTGATAACACGAGCCAGATCACTGGCTGTACCAAAACAGAAGTCACTGGTGACCTTGACAAGAAACTGAGTGAATTAAGAGGAGAAAAGCTGTCTGGCATGGATTCACTGGTGAAAGGGGAAAGAGAAGTAGAAAGCAGAGAATCTAACAACTCATCGAGTTTTGCTATGAAAACAGGGTCTCTGTGAATAAAAGCAGGGCCCCCAATAAACCTGTGAGTAGAATTCAGAGAGCTCATGAATTTAGATGGAAAAAGGATTACATCTTAATTTTCATTACTTTCTAGCTAATCTGATATTTTCTTTGATATTTTGCTATTAATGTAAAACCATCAATGTCTATTTCTTTACCATCTTCATATTGCAATGAAGTTGTTACAGATATCTCAAAACATCATGATCCTCCATAATTCAAATCGACAGTAACTATCAGACCCGGGACTAGCTCCCACGTGATCGCAACCTCCTGCTGCACAGGTGCTCAGACAAACGAAGCTGGCAGAAGCTGGGCCACTAGGCCAGCATGCCCAGAAGTCACCCAGCTGCTCGGAGGTGAGGGTAGCTGTCCTCACAGTGGTGACCCAGACATCTTTCTTGCTTTCCAGTGTCCCCTTCCTACGTTGATCAATACATGAAAACAGCTGACTGATTTTCATTGTTTAAGTTTTACAAAACTTGACATCAAATAAAAGTTTAATTCTCATGAGATGCCACAATATTTTGTGAGATAGGGGCAGGAGCTGTGACCGCAGAGAACCTGTGCAGCAATACATCTTTAAAAAACAAAATTTAACATCAGCTTGCCTACACTTTCAATGTATTATTTAATGCATTAATAAAGAATAATGTTCCCATATGACAACAGCTGAAAGTTACTTTGATAACTATATTCCAATATAACTTCTTTTGCAAGTCTATGTTTTATTTTAAGCACTTAAAATCATTATTCAGAGTAGTCCATAGACTCCACTGTATTACTAAAGGCTTTCATGACACAAAGAAGGTGAGAACGCCGCTACAAGACGAAGGGAGAAATGCATAATAGGAGGAGGAGGAAACAGCAGCAGAGAATGTTTTAGCACGGGAGAAAGAAAGAGATATTTGTACTGCGGATATGAGTAATTCAGTAGAGAGGGTGGAAATGGTGATGTAGAAATAGGGAGAATTACTAAAGTGCTCTTGAGTAAGCGAGAGGAGATGGATCTAATGCACAAGTGGGAGAGGTGGCCTAAGATGGTGCCATTTTTGCACAGTTAGAGAAGGCAGAGAATACGCGCAGAGACGTAGGGAGGTGGGAGGAGGTGCTGATGGGACCTCTATGGCAGTTCTCTTCTGATTGCTCCTATCATTTCACTAAAATAAGAAGCAAAGCCATCAGCTGCGAGTGAGGATAGGACAGTTGGTGCTAAAGCTTTGAGGAGAGAGTGGAAGGTATGAATGGAGTGGTCGTCCAGACAGTAGGACAGTGAATGGACTAGTGAAATGCAGAGTGACTGGAGAGCAGTACTGGAGACTCACTTGAGGTTAATGATGACAAATTCCAAGTGAGTCAGCAAGGTGCATGCTTTACCCTAACCCTACCCAGCTGCCGCAGTGCAGGTGCTGAGTAGGCTGAGAGGTGGCTACAGCCAGGCTTATGCAAGTCAAGAAGCAAGAGAAAGGCAAGCTTGCTGAGGGTGGCCAATGGGTGGAAAATAAAGAGCTCTTATACAAAAGAGAAGTGACCAATCAGATTCATTTTCTCTTTCTGCCCTTTCGTGTCTCCTGCTTTTCAGGGAGTCAAGCATGAGAGAAAGCAAAAGCATCAGGCGGGTGGCTGCAGGAGCAGAAACTGAAAGGCTGGAGACTGGAGAGGCACGGGGGCTGTGAGGAAGTACACGTCTCAAGTGAGCAGAAACCAGGGTTGAGTACAAGGCAGCAGAAGCCTTGGTCAGGCGAACAGCCGAGCACTGGAGTGAGGCTCTATCAGCTCCTGCCGCTCAGGCCATGACCTGTTCAGAACCTGGTCCCTGGAGCTGCTTCAGACTCTGAGTACACACAGCTATCTGAATAAAAAGGTATAAAAGCAAATGAGAGCCATTGGTTACCTAATTTTTTAAATACCTTTTTATTATTGAATGACTTCCAATTGACAAATATGAGCTTTTGACTTGCTCAATGCCCCCGTTAATAGCATGTTCTACACTTTGTGTTAAATGGTAGATATTTGAATACTAGGCAAAATGTAAGCATCTGAATAACTATAATGTAACAGAACCAAAAGCAGCCCTGCGAAGGCAAGAACCACACCTCATTTCTTCTGTGGCTCTTAGGACATCCCTCTGTGCCGGAAGGCCGGCCGCAAATGCACACACGGGACGACTCTGCAGGGATTACACCCTGATTATATCTCACCTGTTTCTTCCTCCTTAAGAAACTGAGTTGCCTAAGTAGGCGGAAAGGTAGCTGAAAAATCAAGTGCAGATTTACAAACCTTGCACTTCATTTGGCAAATAATTCATCATTTTCCCCAAAAGGTAATATAGATGGACTCACTATTCTGTATGAACTCAACAAATCATTCCTTCACCTTTTGCTTCTACTTAGCAACCTGGTTCTAGTCTCCGTCTCCTGCGTGTTCTGCTGAAGGTATCACCTCCCACCCCAGAGCTGCTGCTGCCCACTGCCATTCCATCAAAAGGCTGACAGGCTCCGAGAGTGCTTCCATCACCCTCCGCGGTGCTCCTGTCACTCACGGGCAGTGCAGGGTGACATGCAGGCAGGATGAGTGGGCGCCCTCCCAATGCCAGACGAAAAGGAAAAGTCTCTGTAAGTTCCGAAGTGAAATCGCTCAAATAAATGTATTTAAAACTTTTCTTTTGCCACAATCTACAGTAAGACTTTAATTTCTCTCTGTGGTAAATGTGCACACATGCACATACACACAACTGAAACATTCATAACCATTACTTTATGTAACGTTCTCTGATAGTTTTCTATTCTATTTTTATTTAATTTTATTTCTGGTTGTAATATACTAAATGCATTTAATGACCCACAAATGGGTCATGACCTGCAGTTTAAAAATATTAAATAATTTATGTGAATTAGGAAACAAAAGACACAATTGTCTTTGCTCTGTAATAGCATTTGAATAATTTTTTATCAAGATAGAAAATAAATACCCATAGATGAAAGGAAGAGGCAACAATTACCATTATTTGCAGGTGATATGATTGTATACCTAGAAACCTTAAGAGAATCAACTACAAAACTATTATTAATAAGAGTAAAATTGAGTTAATTGTTGGTTACTATATTAACATATAAAAACAATAAATTTTCTTTATACAAATAATAACCTTTATACAAATATTAAAAAATTATAGTATAGTTATATATTATGCAACTATTTAAAAAAGATACAGCTCTCTATCTAGTGACTTGGGTGAAAAATTATCAATATGACATAATCCCATTTTATATAAAAATAAGCAATCCCCCCAAAATGACAAGGTACATTTGTACATGATTGAACAAGAAAAAATAAATAGAAAAATGGACACAAGGTTATTATTACTGATTTTACCACTGAGGATGAAAACGGAAGAAAGCTAGGGAGAGATGGCTAAGTTTTGCTTTTATATATCACTGAGTTGTTACAACAAGCATGTATTATTTTTGCAATTTAAAAATTATAAAATAAAAAAGGAAGACATTCTAAAAGAAAGTAAAATAGGCCACTTAACAAGTACACATCCTAAGAAGACGAATCTGTGCCAGCATGACCAATTTCCACCGTACCTGAAAGCTACACATGAGATATGAACTACAAATTCGGAAATACCCAATGCAGGGTGGTCCATAAATGCCGTAAGTAAAGGACATTTACCAGTGGAGCTTCAGGTGACAGACAACACTAGAAACTATGTATCCAATATAAGCTGAAGTGTGTCCTCCCAAAAAGATATGTTGTGGTCCTACCCCCCCAGTAGATGAGAATATGACCTTTTTTTTGGCAATGTGGTCTCTACAGAGGTAATCAAATTAAAATGAAGTCATTATAGTGGGCCCCAATCCAATATGACTGTTGTCCCTATAAAAAGGGGAAATGAGACACAAAAGCAGACACAGAGAGAGAGAAGACATCGTGGAGAGACACGGGGAGAACGTGATTATGCTGCCACATGCCAAGGAACATCCGAGGCTACCACAGCTGGAACCGGCAAGGAAGGATCTTTCCCTGCAGGTTTCGGAGGGAGCATGGCCTCCAGAACCACGAGATGGTCAATTTCTGTTGTTTTAAGCCACCCAATTTGTGGTACTTTGATAGAGAAGACCCAAGAAACTAACAAGGTAAATGGAAAATCTCTGTGTCTCAGTGCTAACATTAGTACACATTTCACACAATTTACTACGCTATTAACAGAATTACATTATCCGATTGTTCTGTGGGCACATGCTATCTGTTTAACAAGACGGAACGCACCTTGACCACATCCTACTGTATAATGATGGCTAGTACTTCTGGTTGCATACTGAATATTAAACATTGTGCTTTGATGTATTACTTTATATAGTCCCCCGCCCCCGAGTCCTTGAGGTTGTTAGTGTCATTGTTATCATCATTCCCTTTTTACAGACAGAGAAACTGCAGCTCAGAGAGACTGAGCAACATACTCAAGATCACACATCAGAAGCTTGGACTCAAATCTGGGTCTGAGAAACCCCAAGTCCACCCTTCGAGTTGCTAATCCCACTGCCTCTACTCAGGCATCCCCCCCAGGAGGTGGCACTGTGTTGAGTAAAGGACAAGTTTGCTACATTTGGACTTTTCAATTAAGCTGTAGTAACACTTGAAATCCAACTCTACATATTTTGTGTTTTTTTTAATTATAGGGTCACCATTAAAATAATTATATTGAGGGTTTTTAAAAGAATTATGGATAAGATTACCAGGACAGTTGACCCTAAAATGGAGCAACCAAATACATGAATTGCAGTTATCAGACCTGATGTAGGAACTAACTTAGAATATGAAACCTACGGTCTCACTAGGCAAAATTTGAACTTGGGCCTTTGGCCCTGAGGAGAACAATATCCTGAGGGCTGTAGATTCTTCCACTCCTACTCTAAAGAGAATTAGGAGGTGCCTGAGGAGGAAGGAACAGCTAAACTATATGAACTTTGTAAGATGCAGAGAAGAAAAAAATTTCTGCCCATTAGGGAAAGAACAATCACAATTTGGGGCCACTGTCCCCAACCAGTGTGTTTGTAGAAACACAAGGAAAAATAATGTTTCCTATGTAGAACCAATAGCAGTCTGCTCTCTTCCTATGTCATGTCAACTTTGTAAATTTGGAGAATGGAAAAATGGCCACAGAAGTGAGTGTGGCGGCTTGGTTAGATTTGGAGGCCAGAGGGGGCGTTCAGGAGGGGCTGTGTGTATGCATAGATGTGCATTTGGTTGGAGACACGGGTTTTTGGAAGGATGAAGTGAGCGAACTACAGCAGAGTGCTTCGTTTCTCAGCGAACCATGTACCAGGTAGTGTGCTGAAAAGGCCCTGTCTCGTTTACTGTGATGTGATGGCTGTTATCATTCCCACTCTACAAAGGTTCAAAGACACAAAGATCTTAGAGCACTAGATATAGGACCCAATCAAAATCCATACTTACTCTTTCTACGATACCACATTACATATAGAAATTCAATAATATTTCTTGAGTGTTAATATATGATATAACTAAACATACATATCCACTATGACGATGCCAACTATGCACATATTTGCTCCATGTTTTCAAAGTAAAGGTGCTAGTGATACTCTCCGTTGCGCAGTTAGCAGAGATCTTGTTCCTTTCCAGAACTCACCTGGAACAGCATGAGTGAATGAAAATTAAATGTTTGTTGATTGGCTGACTAACTAAGGTAGAGCTCTTAGAACCATTAGAACTTCAACATATTATTTCCATTTGCACAGTACAGGACAGTGGGACACAAGACCTCTTGCGTAGATGGAGGGAAAGTTATCAAATTGAAGAGATTAATTGAGAGGTTTTAGAATCAGAGACTTCGGTTTAAATCCTTGGCTCTCCTGTGTAGCATCTGTGCCTTTGGTTAAGTGACGAATTCTCCAGTTCTCCATTTCTTCATTTGTAACAGTGTGACTACCATTAGGTACGTGTGTGTGCGTGTCTCCCACAGAGTCTCCGAGTAAGAGTGAGTTGACGCATCAGTGCCCTTGGCATGGGGCTGACTCAGTGGCAATTATCCTGTGGTCTATAATGCAACATCTCCGAACACGTGAAATTTGTGCTTTTATTCTGGGTTTGTGTAGCCTCCTATTTTAACATAAGAATGGCTTACATAAGTCCTGGTTATTTGAACCTAGTGAACAAAGCTGTGTTAGTATTAATAAACTTCTGGAAACAACCACTCTGGTAGTTACAGCACATGACTATAAATGGATCCACATGTGGATACAATCCCCTGCACTGGAAGGCAGATGCTGAACTCAAGAACATTTAAATTACTTTGTATTTATAACATGTCATTACAAATTATCAAAACATGTGATACCAATAGACATAAAATTGTTATATTTGAAGAAACAGTATTTATTAAGCTGTTGGGTACTCATTTATTCAACTGAAATATCAACTTTTCAAAAAGGTTTCCCTTTAAAAAACATGAAATACCTAGAAAAAAGAGATATGGATTGCTTTCTGAAAGACTATTATTTTTCCTTTTGCTATATTTTTTTTGTGTAAGTGAATCTACCCATTCTTCAAATTCCCAAACTAGCATGGATCGAGTTTATAGGCGCTGAGGCAACTCTCATGGCAGCTCTGAAAACAGGACAGAACAAACATCCAAAACTATATCCGCTTTAACTTAAAGATTCGGTCAATTAAGATTTGGTCAATTAAGCAGTATGGCCTCTAACAAATTGAAGTTGTGAAGTAAAGTACAATACCTGAATTTTTCTGTGCCATTTGAAACACGAATGTAAACAGTTTTGCAGAGTACCCGAGAGCCCGTGTTAATTTTGCAAGAAGTGGAAGCTCAAACAGCATGCAGTTAGTAGTAAGTAATCCTTGACTGACAAATTCTAGGGAGCAGCCAACTCTGTTTATTACACAGAAGACCATAGCCTTCTTGCAATGAAAAGTCACATTCAGGCTCTAGAGGACATTCGGGGATCACGGTGCATTCGGCTTCTGCCCACTCCTTCAGGGAATCTTAGCCAAAGACGCCAAAAAAGCATAAAATGGAAGTTAGATCACTAAAGAAATTTCGTGCAAATAACTTTGCTTACGTGTTCCCATTCCACGAAGAACAGTAAAAGGCTCTGGGTTCCGTTGTAAAAAATGATTGTTAAAAAAAAGAATCACGTTGCTTAATTTCAGCTCTGTGAATTAACATATTCTGTGCCTGTGGTATAGATGTTCTGTGCTATTAGATTCCTAGGTCATTTGTGTATCGACTGCCTCCTTCAGGAATGAGAAGCAGCCTTCCTGGGAGCACGTCTGACACTAGAAAGGGAACGTTCTCTTCTCCTTTCAACTTTCTCTCTCAGTCCTAGCGGTTGGGAGGACCACAGGTCCTGGACCACTCTTATTAGGGAAACGAGATGCCTGTTACATCTTCGGGTATAAATCAGACTCTCTTCCTGCAGATTAATATGTCTCAATCTAATATGAACCAGAAAAACTGCCACTAAAGACCTCTAAAAGCCCTCCTATTTCAAGATTATAAATGCTCTCTGGGCCCTCACAGCATAAATCACTAAAGATGCTTTAGTTGATTTATGGAGGTCATTTCATTGGAGTTCATTTGGTATCTTTATATGCCTCATCAAGTAAGGTTTTCTTTGTGGGGATGGGGGGAGGCCTTGTCAGAGGAGACATGTGGTAGCCATGGGAAGGGCCTAAATTAATCTGCAACCCAATTTCAGCAATGAATGAATTCATTTCCATACTCACAGTTTCCTATTTGGAAACCACCAAAATTAACACATTTCAGTAAACTGCTATCAGAGCAGGCCTTGTAAGTGGCTAGGTTAGATAATGACCTAAATGCCAGGAAGGCTCTTTTTCTTCCACCCCATCTCCACTCCAATTAAAAATCCCTTTCTGTCAGCCCCAGGATCAAGCTATATCATTCGTGTTCGAGTTTGTTTTATTTTGCCCCAATCATCCAGAACTTCCAATGAAAATGCAGAAACCTCTGAGAGGGGCACGAACTACATTAACCCTTTTTCAGTATCAGCTCAGAGATTAGCTCCCAATTACCAGTTAGTGAAAAGCCTGGAGGTGGAAGGGATCTGAGATACCAGGGTCCCCCTCAAAGGTAGGAAAGCTTTCTGAGTTTACTTCAATTGTCTATGTACTTTTGCATACTATGGAGAAAATAACAGGATATTCTGGAATGGTACTAGCTCAGAAGTCAGAATAAAAACTTGAAGGTCTTCTAAGGAATCAATGCATCATCTTTGCCTCTACAGTCTTGGAGTGATTATACCAGGGATCATTCGGGGTCCCCTGTTCTGTAGACAGTGGATATATGGGGACCAGTAGAATTTGCAATGAGCAATGGAATCTTATGTCACAGTACCATATTTGGTGACTGCTAAATGGCCACTGAGGTAAATTCCAAAGTCTGACTTACAGCTGACAAACAGGATCACCGCATTTCAAGGTTGGAAGACTTATTAGGGAGGATCTAGTTCACTCTCCAATTTAAAAATGGAAGCCATGTAAAAAAACAAATGTCAAGTGGTCTTCCACTCTCTGCTTGAACATCTGCAGGTCTGGAGAATTTACTCATTCAATTTTCAGAAAGTTCTAACATTTTATTCTTATGTTTTATAAAAATCTGCCTCTCTGAGACTTCTATCCATGGGTCCTGTTCCAATACCCTGAGCTCCCACAGGGGAAGCCAGACATACATGACAATTACTCAACTCTCGGAAGACAGTCTTTTTGTTCCAGAAATGGGAATAAACACACTGCCTTTGATTTACAGAAATTCCATCACGTTCTCAGCAAATGTGAGTAAATAAAGAGAGTAAAAGTCTCAGCTGAGGTTCGCTTTCAAAGTACACAAATGTGCTAATACGGCCTCTTGGACAACCACGTCAGCTTTGTTCAACAGACATGGATGTACAGAAGGTAGCTTAGTTTTTCCAGAATATATTGGAAGACAATTCAAACCATTCTTAACTGTTTATTTCTTCTTTTATAGCTATATATTTGCACCTTCTTTTTAGAAGGATGATAAGATAGAGCATTTTGAAATCTTGTACCCAAGTGAGTAGCCTCTGACTGGTTATACAAAACCCTCCCTAAACAAAGTTTGAATTTCTCATCTGTGTCTCCCCAGAACGGCACTGTGTCTGAGCGAAGAGATGAGGCTAACAAGGAATGGAATCTGCTCCCTTGGGCATACATGAGCACAGGGTATCATTTATTGGTGCTTAGAAATTCAGCCATTTTTACATTTCCTTTAAGTTAGATTTCTGTACTTAAGACCTTTCATATCATTTCAGAGTTTTATCTGGATGTCAGAATGTCAGAGAGATAAAAAAGATTACAAAAAAACCTGAAGTATGAGTAGGGTTGAACCATCACCCCTCCTCTCCCCCACACATAACCAAGCATAATCGGGACTTCTTTCTGCATTGGGAGTATCTGAGGGAAGGGACAGTGACATAGTAAACACAGCCTCAGACGCCCAATGCTGGTAAAAGCAATGGACGGAACCAAAGATGAGAACTGGCCATGTTTGTGGTGAGAGCGGAACCGCGAGCCAGGACACTTAGATGCTTCCGGAGCTCTGCTTTGAGACCCCTGGCGGCTCTCCTTACAGCTCATCCCTTCGTCTATAAAGTAGACATAATACTTTCCCAGATTATTCCTAAGAGAATTAAAAAAAAAAAAAAACCTAGTATATACTGTTGTAAGAGATTAACCCTTTTTTTTTGTCCTTCCTTGTTGGAGCCCTTTCCCCTCGGTCAGCGGCATCCACGTTGCCTCACGGGGAATTAAGACTGGCATCCACAGAGCAGGAATACAATGAGAAAATGAGCCTATACTCAGGTTTTTTTTTTTTTAAGATTTTATTTTTATTTATTTTTAGAGAGAGAGGAAGGGAGGGAGAGAGGGAGAGAAACAGTAATGTATGGTTGCCTCTCACATGGCCCTCATGGGGACCTGGCCCGCAACCCAGGCATGTGCCCTGACTGGGAATCGAACAGGGACCCTTTGGTTCCCAGCCCGCGCTCAATCCACTGAGCTACACCAGCGAGGCCTGTACTCAGTTTTGAATTCCAGAATAGATTTAAAAAAAAAACTTGAATGAAAAATAACAGCTTTGAAAGCCAAAATGCTTTTTTCAAAGTAGTGGGTTTGGTTGAGGGAAGAAAGTGCCCTTGAGAATCAAAGGGAAGCTCTTTGGGGAAAAGGCCAAAGGTCCCAGATGGCCACCTGGATTTGCAGGTGGGAGGGAGGGCTGGGAAACACGGGGCCTGACTTGAGAGGAGGCTTGCAAAGGAACTGAGACTAGGGGATCAGGCCTGAGGATCCACGGGAAATGAACGGAAATGGCCGAGGACTCTTCTTGAACAAGCAACAAAGTCTGGAAGCCTCCATATCAAGCATCATCCATTACCATTTATGTGGTCACCACGGGTACCTTGGGCTGAACTCTTCTCTCTGGCAGGTGAGGAACTGCCACTCCCAGGGCGCCTCACCTGGCAGTTAGCCAACCGAAGTGCCTGCCCACGCTGCACTGTGCTGGGCCCCTTCCCAACCGCTCCGTGTGAGGAAGAGTCTCAGGGACCCAGGCACTGACCAGCAGGTTCACTGCCGAAAACTACTGATGGGGCTAGACAGTGGTGAAACTCACCCAGGTATGATACAACACTTTTAGGTGAAAGAAAAAAAAATACTATAAAATGTAAAGATTTAAGAAGCAAATAAGAAAAAAAATCTTTCACAGATTTCATTCAATTCACTTGTTAAAGTAAAAGAGCCTAGCCTCTTAGATAGGACTGGCTGAGAACTACATCAATTTTTGTATCAAATAATTTGTTCTACACCTAAATTACACTCTTGCTGCTTTTAAATATCAGTTCAACAAAAAAAATTGTTCCTGCCTAATCAAATTTGCCCAAGTAAGGATGACTAACTTATCTATGATTGGCAGTGTTCATGTGGACACACGTGCACAAGCTAATTAATAAGCAAAGGAATCCAGTTTGCTCCTAGGAGGAATGGTTCTTATTGGCTACCGTGACATTTGTAAACAAATACTGTTCTCAGCCCCTACTCTACACATGCCAGAAGTGAAGCCCAAGGTGCCGAGCTCAAATCTTACAGCATGACACTGGTCAAAACCACAACGAAACTGTAAGATCTCAACAACCTCCCAAAAGAAGCCTCTGCATTTGAGTAGGATTTGGACAGAAAGTGGCACCAGAAGAGAGAAATAGCATGCACAGAGGTCAAAAGGTATTAGTGCTGAAATTCCACTACTGGGACTATCCCTAAGAACCCTAAAAAAACAACTCAAAAGGACCTATGCACTCCAATGTTCATAGCAGCACAATTCACAATAACCAAGTGCTGGAAACAACCTAAGTGCCCATCTACAAATGAGTGGATCAAGAAACTATGGTACATTTACACAATGGAATTCTACGCAGCAGAGAGGAAGATGGAGCTTATACCCTTTGCAACAGCATGGATGGAACTGGAGAGCATTATGCTAAGTGAAGTAAGCCAGGCAGTGAGGGACAAATACCATATGATCTCACCTTTAACTGGAACATAATCAACAAAAGCAAAAAGCAAGCAAAGCTTAGCCAGAGACATTGAAATTAAGAACAATCTAACAATAGCCAGGGGGAGGGGGAGGGGACAATGGGGAGAAGGGTTTTACAGGAACCACTATGGAGGACACATGGACAGAGCCAAGGGGGAGGAGGGAGGTGGGGGAGGGAGGTGGGGTTGGAGGGGGAGGGGAGGGGAGAGGATGCAGATAACTGTAATTGAACAACAATAAAGTAATTATTTTAAAAAAATAAATAAATAAAGGTATTAGTGCTGAGGAAAGTTTCAGCTAAACTGCTTTTTCAAAACAGGATTCTAGAATAGGAGGCCAGATTCCTGACCACTGACTCCTCATGACTTGGGGCGAATCTGAGTACCGAGAGTGCCTCTGGGGCATCAGAAGACTTGGGAGGCACAGGCTAGAATTGAAGGCTCTCAGACTCAGCATTTACCAACTTCTGGGCCTCAGGCAAGATATTTATCCTTGCTTTGTGTAAATGTACCAGTTTTTTTATCCATTCAGTTACTGATGGGCACTTAGGTTGCTTCCAGCACAAGAACAGGCTGACAGTGACCAGAGGGGAGAGCGGAGGGGATAATGGGGGAAAGGGTGAAGGGTTTACAGGAACAACTATAAAGCACACATGGACAATAACAAGGGGGGGTGGAAACAGGGGAGGGAGGTGGGGAGGGC
>PVJI01025049.1:0-21032 GCA_004026765.1 Micronycteris hirsuta | reverse complement strand
CACCACATTAGGCAGAACTCGAGCCCCAGGGACTAGAAATAGATCTAAAAGGTTAGTTTGGTCAGCTCTCTATCATTTTCCCTTTACCACTACTCCTAGGCCTACAGGCCCCCCGTTGCCTTACACTGGCATTTATCATAAAGGATCTAGGTAGGTTCATATTGGAGGGTACTGGGTAGACTATTATACCCTTCCCTTTCGGGAGGCCCTCAAAAGAAGAGGACCCGCCTAGTGTACTCTACCTAGAGAGGTTAAGGAAAAACGTTGGAGACAGATGATAGCTATGCACCAGTATACTAGAGAACATTTCTTTGCACAATAGACTAAGGATAACAAAGACTACTACTTAAACAGGAAAAGATTCTGAGCAGTGGAAGACAGTTGGTAACCACACAACCACAAAAGTCTTCCGCATGGCCTTGACTAGTAAGCCAAAGCAGTCTCGTGCCCGCCCTCGGGCCAGACGTGTGGCTGGTTCATTATAACCAAGGAGTACGCCTAGGTCTGAGAAATCAAGGTGTTATATAATTTGGTCAGACGCTTTGCTGATCGATTAGCAAGATTAGAGCTAAAAGCTTGCAGAACAAAGCTTAATTGCGACACCCATCTGTTCTATATTATGCATGTGTCATACTTCTCCGGAACGCTTGCAAAAGTAAATATATTATAAAGAAACCAATCCACGTGTAACCCCCATGCCACATAAGCTTACAAAAGCATATGAAAATAAAGGACTCCAAAGCCTAGCAGAGCTGCCTGGCCGACGAGCTTGCACTGCACCTCTCGTGTCGTTCCTCATTCGCCGACGCCGTCTCTCCTCTGGGTACCCCGGACCTGCTGGGGCCAGACCCCGGCAAACGTCGATTTGTTGTTCCACAATATTGACGTGCTCATTGGTTGGTTCTTGTATATGTCCTACCCAGGGGTCAAAAGTGCAACCCTGGCATATCAAAACAGCGCTCTAACCGACTGAGCTACCCAGCCAGGGTAGCTCTGGAGGCAAAGTCTTTGTCCCTGTTGGATTGGCTTGGGCTTGAGGAGAGAGTGGAGTTATGGACAGGGAGATCTGGGGTGATTGGTGGCACCAGATGAACACTAAGAGAGTTCTGAGGTCAGTAGCTATTGTGGATGGGCTACTATATGACCTCAGTGAAGATAACTATAAGTTTTTGAGAAATTTAAGGAAGTCCTAAGTAAATAAATAAAGAAATATACCATGTTCATGGATTGGAAACCAATATCATAAATGAATAAATTCTCCCTAAAAGGATCAGTAGATTTGGTGCAATCTCGATTAAAATCACAAGATTCCTTTATGAAACATGATGAGCTGATTCTAAAATTTATATGAAAATGTAAGATGTAAAGATTATGCAAGACATTCTTATAAAAGAACAAGATAGGAGAACTTCTTCTAGCAGATATCAAGATTTACTATGAAGTTACAGCAATTAAAGTTGTGTGGTATTGGTGTAAACAAAGAAACTTGAACCAATGGCATAGAATACTCAGAAACAGGCTGTGCATGTACAGCTACTCGGTATTCGACAAAGATAACATTGCAGAGTACCGAGGAAAAGATCATCTTTCCCATAAGAGGTGGTCATACAGTCAGGTACCCACGTGGGAAAAAATCTGACCCTTATCCCCACAGCATCCTCACAAATAAATTTTGGATGAATTGGAAAATTCTGCATAGATTGGATTCCTAAAAAATTAAAGTAATAATAATAAAGCCTTTAAAAGATAACCTGGGAGCCCTGGCTGGTGTAGCTCAGTGCATTGAGCGCGGGCTGGGAACCAGAGGGTCCCGGTTCGATTCCCCGTCAGGGCACATGCCTGGGTTGCAGGCCAGGTCCCCAGTGAGGGCCATGTGAGAGGCAACCATACATTGCTGTTTCTCTCCCTCTCTGTCTCCCTCCCTTCCCCTCTTTCTAAGATAAATAAATAAAATCTTAAAAAAAAAGACTATCCTTTAAAAAAATAAATAAAAGATAACGTGGGAGAATGCCTTCATGACCTTAGAGTAGGAAAAAGCCTTTTTGAGACACACGAAAAGCATGAACCATAAAAGAGAATATTGTTCTATATTAATGACCTTTGTTCATCAAAAACACTACCAATAAAATGAAAAAGCAAGCCACAGAACGGGGCAGGGGGGTGGATATTTCCACACATAGAAAATAAAGAACACCCACAAATCAATATGAAAAAGACAACAGAGTTAAAAAAAAATGGTAAAGTACTCAAAGGGCACGTCACAGTAAAGGGAGTCTAAGTGGTAACTAAAGGAAGGAACTCATTCTTATTAGAAATTGAGGAACGCAAATTAAAGCCACAATGAAATTTTTATTATATATCCATCAGATGGGTAAAAATATTTTTAAAGGGTCTCAGTACAAAGCACTGGCTATGTGTAGTGCAAGGAACTCTCACACTGTTGATGGGAGTATAAATTGGTGCAAAACTTTTGGAAAATTGGCATTTTCTAGTAAGTTAAGGATTTGGGTAACCTAAGACTCAGAAATTCCTGTACAAGAATGCACATGGACAAGAATGTTTCCAGAAGCATTGCCTAAAAAAAGCCTCGAACTAGAAATGACCTAAATGGCCATCAACGGTAGAATGGATAAACTGTAGAATGTTTGTACAATGGAATATTTTATAGCATCAAAATAGCCCGGCTACCATCCACAACATAGATGACACTCACAAACACAACTTTGGTCAAAAGAAGCCAGGTACAAGGAATAAACACTGTGTGATTCTATCCACATGACATTTTAAAACTAGCAAAACTAAGTTCCTTCTTCTAGGCTTGCATCCCTAGGTAGGATGATTACAGTTATTATCCAGATCACGTACACCTCTTGGGGAGAAAAGGATTGCAATTGGGAAGGGATGAGTAGAGATGCTTCCGTGGGGCTGGAAATAGGCTTTTTTGACCTGTGTTGATTACCTGGGTAGTCAGTACATAAGCATAGTTAAACTCTACATTCATGTTTTATGCACTTTCCTGGACATATATTTCAAAATAGAGTAAGAAGGATAGAATAGAATAGAATAGAATAGAATAGAATAGAATAGAATAGAATAGAATAGAATAGAATAGAATCAGAATATATTTGAGAACTTTAAATGACTCATTCAAGATCCAAGGCCAGTCATTGATCATCAGAACCAGGAATAGAACCTAGACCATGTGCCTCCCAGGTAAAGACTCTGGTCTTTCTATTTTACATTTCTCTCAGCCCAATCATGAGTAATTCAGTTCAGAAAGGGTTAAGCGACAGCCCGGAGAGTATTTCTTGGTTGCCTGGGACATCGCTAGGGGCTAGGGCGGGTGAAACATTCTCCTTCTTTCCCCAGGGCTCCAGCCCCATGCTGATGGTCTGGGCAGTGTTAGTAACTGGAACTGGACAGTTGACCCTGATGCTCTTCAGGACCTAGATCCTCATATTTCCTTGCTCTGCTCCACATTGCCTGGGTAGTCCTTCTGGACCTAAAAGCCCTGGCTGGTGTTACCAGCTCCTGTGATTTGTACGTTTTATTACCTCTCAGTCGAGAAGAGAACTACCTAAAAGACAGACACGATAAGCTCTTAGAGGGCAAGACCCATCTCGATCTTGTCCGCTAGGCAGTGTATCTCCAGTGTGTGGCACAGGGCCTGGCACAAAGAAAGAGCTCGAACAATATTGATTGGTCATTTGTTGAATGGCGGCTGGGTGGTCATGTATTAAATGACAAGCCTAGGAGGGCCTTTGTGGGGGACAGAGCTGGGAGTGAGATGAGAAAGGAGAGATCAATGTGGGCTATCTGATAAAAAATAAGTCATATTTTAACTGAGTCTTGAACAATAAATAGGAATTGATTAAGGAGGGAAAAGAGATATTACAGCATGGGCAATGGCAGTGATGTGGGAGAAACTCTGACCTATTTGTGGGGGCGGGCAATGATCAGTTTGACCTTAGCAAATCATTCACGTCGGAGTGCATCACTTAGAGTTCAGTCAGTGTGTCTCTGTCATTTCCGACCTGGCATTATGCAGAGCTTTGCCCACTGCCCTCCCTCATCACGTCGGAGGCTCCTGCAGGGTGAGGTCATGGCTCCTCCATGGGACCCAGCCCAGAGCACTGCACTTACCGGCTCTGCTGAATACCCCTCTGTCAGCAGAGTTCCTCTCCGTGACCATCTGTGTCCCAGACGACGGTTCTCCCAGATACCCTCATTGCATTTTTTTTACCAGTCGAGGTACACTATTCCATCCTGGCTCTTCCATAAGTCCCAACCTTTCTCCATTTTGTCCCCCTGCTCCCCCATATTTCTAGCAACCAATGTAATTAATGTGCTGTTTAATTTGTTTTCCTGAAGCTGTGATTATGCTCAGGGTATCTCAAAGGTTTTTACATTAATTACTGGGAAAGGGCTTGCAGAGTATTAACTGGGCCTGTGGAGTGAGTTGTAATCTGGCGCTTGGATGCTCAGATATTAAAAATCTCTCTGACGGTGCCCGCTTTCATTTGCATTTCCAAATTGTCAGGTTAGAGGGCCTCTCAGTTGACTGAATAATGGGTTAATGGCCTCGACTCTCTTATTAAATCCAGAGAGTGTCTTTGTGAAAGTGCACACTTGGTAGTTTCTATCTGGATCAGTCTAATTGCATTTTGAGGGGCCACGAGGGCTGCCTTGAAGAAGTGGCTGTCCTGTATGAGGGGAGAAGCTCTGTGCAAGAGGGAGAGAAGCCAGTACAGGAACGCTCAGAGGCTACCTGGTTCTGTGCCTTGCCATTGCTCCAGACTCAGGGGAGCAGTGACATGCTGTGTCTTCTTGACCGCTATACATACTGTCCCTAGAATGATGGCTGCCACTGTCCTCAGGGCTGGCCCTTAATGCTTGATAACTAGTTCTTAAATGAATGAATGAATGAATGAATGAATTTTTCAGCTATTTTGTCATACCGACAACCCAAAGGGGTAGTCCGGATAGTCACTTGGATACAGTTTTAATCCCATACTTCAGAACATGGGATTAGGATAAGTTGAATTGAGGGTATGAGAAAGTCTGGACCCAGGAAAACTAGGCTTGAGAAGCTCCCGTATCTCTCCAAACACATGCCCTCACAATGAACCTTCTGCTGTGATAAGGAAGGCCGTCTCTCACCAAGCTCTTGCTTTCCTGGGAGCCATCTCAATTCCGTACCAGTTATTCCACACGTCAAAATTTTATATGAAATTCTCTCCTGATAAAAATTCTAGCTCATTTAACACACACTGCTCCCTCTAGCCATGCATCTCTTTGCTTAACTCTAATCTTTTTTTTTTCCTTAACTCTAATAATAATTCTTGACTGCAGAGAAAGGCTCTGGGTTGTGGTGGGGAAAATATTCCAGGTACGTCTACCAAAAACACATATAAAATATAACAAACATTAATTTTTACAATTTATGGTCAGGCTTAAAAGAAAGAAAAGGGACTCTTTCATTAATATCAGGGGAATTAAAACCCAAACCATAATGACATGCTATTCCACACCCACTAGAATAACTAAAATAAAAAATCCCAGAAAATATAACTGTTGGTGAGGATGCGGAGAAGCTGGAACCCTTATGCATTGCAAGTAAGAATGTAAAATGATACCGCTGCTGCTGAAAAGTTTGGCAGCTCCTCAAAAAGTTAAGCATAAAATTATTATATGGCCCAGGAATTGCACCCAAGAGAATTGAAAAATACATGTTCAAACAAAAACTTGTACAAAAATGTGCATAAAAGCACTGTTCATGATCACCGAAAAGCATAAACAAACTAACTGTCCATCACGAATGGATGAACGAAGGGTGGTCCGCCCATGGATGGGTGGTCATGCAATGGAATATCAATACACGCATCTCAGGCCACTTTTCCTTCCATAAAAGTTGATGACCAGGTGTACGGCACAGCGCTCTGTCTTCTAGGAGGCCTTGAATATTGCTGCATGGGTTAGCGGTCCATTTTTGGCTAACTGCAACAAATTATGACATTCCACTTATGAACCAGATCTAGTGTTTTCCTGTCTACATTAGCCGATCATACAGAACTCCCCAGGAGGTCTCACATCTTAGCTGAGGGAAAGCAATCAGTGCAACAGGAGGAGGAGGAGGCATGAAGATCTGGAATACCTAATGGTGTAAATCATTTGAACTCTCCAGTTTTGTTTGAGTTCAGTTCCACCCTATAATTGATTGTTTCTGTGCCTTTCAAGCTTACAACTTGGATATGACAGGATCTGACTAATGAAGGTCAAATCCAGTTTCATCTGATGCCCCCTGGTCATACATTCAGTCCCTACCCGGGCTCAATGGCATGTTCGGAGCTATTGCTTGAATCTTAAGGGTTCCAGAATCTTAAGGGTTGTGCTGCTGTTCTCCTAACAGAACTTGCCAGAGACCCCCACCCTACACAACCCTCTTGTCTACCACAGATACCTCTGGCCCCACTGATGCTGCTGGGTTACATGATCCCAGGAGCCCTTGCTGCAGCCTGGCCCTGATGAAGACTGTCTTTCTCTAGGTGCCACTCAAAACCAAGCAGCCTCCCCACAAATAGGATCAGACAGTACTCCCAACTGTGTCATGAGCTCTCTCTAAAAGCCAGAGCGGCCTACCAAGCTCTCTTTGTAATGCTAGGGGGTACGAGTGGCAAGAGTGTCTCCTTTACTTTGGAGGGAATATTCCAGCATTCCTCAGATGACTGGACACCTGAACACTACATGGGTGTGTTAGCCCTCCTACACGTTTGTAGGATTTATCTCCCACCCGTTGGCACACAGGCGTCTTACCAAAACTTCCAGAACACTTATCATTCCCACTGACCAGCTCTGGGGAATGTGGTTTCATCAGCATAGTGGACCAACCAGCATGGAGTTGTCTGCAATGTCAAGATCATCAAGAGATCATCTGGAGAGAGCTAACCTGGTTCTGGGCCAACGCCATGAGTGCATACTGCTCTTTGTCCTAGGCAAATGCAAACTGCTGCTGATACACTTTCTCGGTGGATATTAGAAATAACACGTTCATCCGCTCCACAGATGCACACGGAGTGCCATAGGCTGTGTTAGCGTTTTAGTAAAGATACCACATCTGGCACAGCAGCCAGAACTGGGCCCACCGGTTGTTTAAGGTTATGGTCACCCACTGTCACTTACTTGCCTTGGCATTTGATTTTGAGGTCCCTTTGAGTGGCACTACTTTCTGCTAATCCACCCAGGATGCAGTATTACTTCTACTTTACTATCTTGGTTGGGGACAGTAGTTAAAGGGCTTCTCTTTGGCCTTCCATACTGTACTAACTCTTACCCTGCAGGCTAGGGGTACAGCAGCTAAGTACATCCCTCTCAACTGTATTCAGAAAACGGACTCGGACCAGACTCCAGGTAACATCGGGCCTCCATCCATATCATCCCAAGCATGGGGACCATGATGGCCTTCTTGGGTCCATGTGGCATCAGTGTCAGTTCAGAACTTATATCTAAGAGCCTTCAAAGACCTGGATATTCACTTGCACTCGCTGTGCAGTTACTCCAATAAATATCTATACGTCTCTTTGGAGGAAGGATGGGGAGACTACCTGCCACATACACTTGGTGTGACATTGCAGGGGTCTTCAAGGAGATCCAGCCCCTTTCAATCAAGTGTTCTGAAAACTGGCTCAGGCATAGAAAACAGGCGAGAAATTATGATATTTTCCCACTGCAATCAACCTTCTGCTTACCCTCTCTGGATCTATTCTGATCATGGTCATGAAGCAATACCCTCATTGGCTGTCCATTTATCTCACCCCCAGAAACATTGTTTTTTAAGATTTTATTTATTTATTTTTAGAGAGAGGGGAAGGGAGGGAGACAGAGAGGGAGAGAAACAGCAATGTATGGTTGCCTCTCACATGGCCCTCATGGGGACCTGGCCCGCAACCCAGGCATGTGCCCTGACTGGGAATCAAATGGATGACCCTTTGGTTCCCAGCCCGTGCTCAATCCACTGAGCTACACCAGCCAGGGCGAAACATGCTTGTCTATTAGCCAATGCCACGAACCCCGTGGATCACGGCCCTTGATTTCCATCTAGCCTTGCTGTTTGTTATGGTAATTACAACCGCATCACCTCTGGAAGTTAAGTGCTGCCTCCTGGCCTCTCTATGCCAGAATTCTATCATCCCATTGACGCTAGGGACCCCTGTTCATCAGCGGTCTCTTACTGTCAACCCTGACCTGCAGAAGACAGATACCACTGAGCCCCCTCACTGGCATATCCCTCATTACCTTAATGAGGGAAGTGTCTGCTGAGCCTTCCCCAGGAGCAGAGTCGGCTAGAGAGCTCTCTGATATTACCTGATAAATCCATTCTAAGGTGCTAGCTCTCTGAAGTTTTTGACTCCCTCCTTACTACTCTGCTCAGGCATCTTCACCTTACTTCCGACAGACCATTACTGGTTTCAAGCTTCAAGGAGCTGCAGCCTCTTAGGACCAGCTCCAGGCAATCTTGCCAGGATGTTCATTTTGAAGTCATAGAAGTACCTCCATATCATTAAATCTTTCATATCAGCCTCCTATTCCAACATCTTTTGTCCAGATATCTTGAGATCCATTCCCACACATGTTTTTTCACATATTTGCCATGTCCTGCAGCGATTTGGGGACGATGATCCCTTATATCCCATAGCAATAATAGTATCTATTGAAGCCATGCTGAAGCCTGACCCCAGTTATCAAGGTAGGGGAGGCAATGGGAGTCTGTGCTCCTAGTGAGTGTAGGTATTACTCTCCTACACCATCAGGTTCTCAAAGGCGTCTACCCAAATAGCTCTATCCACGTATCAGGGTCCCAGTCTCACTTTCCCAGGGCGCTGGTTTTAGCACAGGCCTGTTAGGGCTGTGAATTCATCTCCCTGCGCCATCAAGTCTTGGTCTAATTTTCAGTACACTCTGTCCTCCAGCTGAACAGCGGTCATGTCAGACACTGCCATGCTGGCCCTGTGACCTTCACGCCGTGTCTGGATTTGATCGTAGGCGGAGACGAGCCTGCTATGTTTTCCTCCCAGGTTCCTATGGCAGTTAACAATAGCCAGCCAACTTTGCTTTTGACAGCAAAAAATAGAAAACCCAATCTGAACCATGTTGAAAAATAAAGATTTATTGGCTCATATTACTAGAAAGGTCATAGGTGGGTGAGGGCTGATTTGGTTCAGAGGTTCGGTGATGCCATCAGAGACCCATGTCCTTTCTCTGATCTGCTTTCCAAGACTCCAGCTTTACCTCTGGGCTGGTTCCCTTCGTGGTGCCAAATGGCTGCAGAAGTTCCCGGTTTTCCATCTCCTCACCATGCTGCCCCCGAGAGAAGACCACTGGCATGGTTGCGTTTTCGGAAGAGGAAATTTCTTTCTCATGTGCATGCCCTAGACGAGCAATGCTTGAGTCTCCTTAGGCATGTAATGTCACAGCTCCATCTCCAAGTCCCTATCCTGATTATCCTGGAATAAGCAGGGCCCACTGTGGGCTGTGGTGGGGAGGGGTAGGTGCCTGAAAAATGCCTGGGTGTTGCTATAATGCTGGCTAGGCAGCTAACAAATAATGTATTTAAATACATTCAATTTTTTTTTTGTTTTTAAGATTTTATTTATTTTCAGAGAGAGGAGAAGGGAGGGAGAAAGAGCAATGTATGGTTGCCTCTCACATGGCCCTCACTGGGGACCTGGCCCGCAACCCAGGCATGTGCCCCGACTGGGAATCGAACCGGGACCCTCTGGTTCCCAGCCTGCACTCAATCCACTGAGCTACACCAGCCGGGTGACATTCAAAGTTTTTATAACGAACTTGTGTTCTTTAGAAGTTTAGAACCCATAAATGTAAATGTGTAAATAAATGTATTATACACCAATATATACACGTATAATACATTTATTTATATATATAAATATGTTATGAGCTCTTTTATACTCATAATAATAACATTTTGTATGCAAGAAAAAGTAACAAACCCCTTTCACTAGGCTTTCCCATTGTAATACATAGAACGAGGCCAGGATTCTGAAATCAGCCTTAACTTGGTAATACAATTAGCAATAATATTTAAAATATTTAATCAGCAGAATGGAAGAATTATCAGCCAATCTGACTGGTCACCCTACGAGGATAATCACTGGTCATTATACTCAATTAGTAACCTCAGCCACAATTGCAGTTACGACTTAGAAGTCACAGTCAACTCCTACTTTCAATGATAACTTCAGGTCCACCTTTGGCCACCAGTGCTGGGCACCTCGTAGCCAGGGAATCCTCACTTACACCCATCCCATTACTGTGCCAGAACAAAGGGATCCCCAGACACAGCTTCAAGGGATGTCAGAACTGTCACCGTCAAACCCAAGGGAATTATGGACGAAAGAGAACAAAAATAAAACTCAGCATAAGTCTCCCTGGTTTTCTATTGCATTCAGTGAAGAGAGACAGCATCAGAGTCAAGACAAACCAATATCAAGGTGAGCTAGATCATCTACAGCTGTGTCATCTGGGTAAGTCACTTCGCCAGCCATGCTTGGACATTCACATCTATAAGGTAAGTAATACAAGAATTGCCTTGAAGATTAGTTATGAACATTTAGAGGCAGTATAAACTGTGTCCAATTCAGTATTTGGCACACAGTAAGAAGTTGATTAATAAATATCTCTTATTACCACCTTAAGAGACAGGTTAAAAAACCTCATATAGCCAAGGGCTTACAAATGTCCTGGTAGGAAGATTAGCTTTCTGATTTCTGAAGTAAGGAAACTCAACCACCGGCCCCGCCATACGTTCACCCCCATTTGGGGGCTTGAACTATGCATTCATCCACGCTGCCCGTCTCTATAAATACACTGGGCTGACAGCCGCAAGTGCTGGTAACAGCTCTTCCTGAGCTGGAGTTTCTGACAGCTCAACTTTCACAAGCTGTTCCTGAGTTATTTCAAGGGACGTTTTACTGTCAATCACTTACACGATACAGTGAACTGCCTGGGATCATGAGAAGGCAGGGGCAAAATTTGATCTTGGAAATTAGCACACTAGTTCATGACTCATAAAAGGGCGCCAAAAGCCCTGACTGGTGTGGCTCAGGGGGTTGGCCGTCGTGCTGCAAAGTGAAAGGTCGCCGTATTGATTCCCTGTCAGGGCATGTGCCTGAGTTGTGGGTTTGGTCCTCAGCAGGGGCACGTGTGAGAGGCAACTGATCGCTGTTTCTCTCTCACATGGATGTTTCTCTCCCTCTCTTTCTCCCTTCTCCCCCTCTCTTTAAAAATAAATAAATAAAATCTTTTGAAAAACAGAAAATAAAAGGAAGCTGAGAAAAGGATTGTGATACTAAATGAGCAAAGGGAACTATTTTTGTCCAGAATTCCTTACAAGTGAGGCACTGGGCTGCCTTGCAGAACCCTCCAAAGAACTCTAAGAAGCAGATGATGGATCCCCGTTTTACAAGTAAGAAACTGAAGTTTGAAAACACTAACTAACTTGCCCCATCTGGCAAGGGGAGGAGCTGAGTTTCAAACCTAGGGCTCTTGGACGACAAGATTCTTCCCTTACTTCTCAGAGGTACAGCTGTTGGTATTTTGGTAAAGAAATGTTTTTAAAGATCTTATTTATTTTTAGAGAGAGGGAGAGAGGGAGAGAAGCATCAATGTGTGGTTGACTCTCGCACGCCCCCTAATAGGGACCTGGCCCACAACGCAGGCATGTGCCCTGACTGGGAATTGAACTGGCGACCCTTTGGTTTGCAGGTTGGCATTCAATCCACTGAGCCACACCAGCCAGGGCATGGGCAAGACATTTTTTATTGCTTGATATTTAGCAACTCATCCCTGAGTATAAAAAGTTAGTAGAAGGTCCAGATCATGAAACAACTGAAAATGAACCTTTTTAAACCTCCCATTAGGGAGGGGTGAGCTACTTCAGGCTGAGAGCCACTTAGCTAGCTAGATCTATTATAAAGCCATCTGTAATTGATAGCTCAAACAACATCCTACTTGACAACAGGATTCTCACAAGGGTAAGAGGAGACAGGAGTCTTGCAGACATGGTTGTGATGGGCTTACTGAGTGGGGAAATGCATCTGTGAATATGAGCTGTGTGTTCATAATGTTCTCTATACATACTGGCTACATATAAACAAACATGCACTTGAACTAGGTGTGCCCTTGAGTGTGTACAGGAGTGTGCACGTCCCACCACCTGGGCCCCGTCCTCTCTTCCTCCACATTCAGACGAGTCCTTCTCCTACATATACCTCACACGCCTCCCTACTACCGGCTCCACATCACACCTCACCTCTCTCAGACCCTGGCAACGGCCCCGCCTCTCGTTCCAGATCCCATCAATGCATTCTGCACACCGCTAACAGCACAATCTTTGGAAAAGGCAAATCGGACCACATCCCCTCTAACTCAGAATCCCTCAGTCATTGCCATGGCCTGCGGCAGTTTCAGGAGCAGACCCTGGCTCTAACCGAAATCTTCAAACAGAATACAGTACATAAAGCAGAGAGATGAAAACTGCTCTGTGGACTTATGGAGGCTCCTCAGCCAGACACTCCATGACTTTTTATGATCTGTCCCCTGCCTACTCTCCAGCGACATTTTTTAACTCGACAGAATCAATGGGGCTTGGCAGCTAAGTTTGAGAACTCTAAAATCGATCTGCCTACATTCCAATCCTTGTCACTTACTGGCTGTGCAAACTTGAGTGTGTGGTTTCACCGCTCTGCTTGGGCTTTCTTCCTGACAAAATGGAGTTAATAGTAGTCCATGAAGGTTCTCTTAAGGATTAGATTAGCTTATATTTGTGAAACATTTAAAACAATCCCTTCCACATAGGAAGTGCTCAGTAAATGTTAACTCTTATGATCTTTCTTATACCTCACTCCAAATTGCCCTGAATTTCTCTTAAGTGCCCTGAAATGTTATGCTATCCAACCTGACGTTACTTTTTTATTTTAAGGACATGTGAACTAGATCTGGCATCAAAAAGCTGTCCAGGACCTAAGGGACACTGTGGACACAAGGCACCCTAACCAGGTCCCCTCTCCTCTCTGAGCACTGGCTTCATGTTCTTCTCTCTGGGCAATCCAACCCGTATTCTCTAATTTCTTGAGGGATTCAGTCTGATGGGCTAAATTCAATGTCTCCTAATTGGGTAAAGCCCTTTGTGCTCAGGTACTCCATAGGACACTGTCTACCTGACAGGAGGTCACCTGTGGTCCAATCAGTGGCCACCGTTCTACAAAGGATGGCCTTTTCTTCCCTTCCCTGAGCCACGTGCTGTGGATGAGACAGAAAAGCTGGAGAGGGGCATCATGATCACATTTCTAGCAAAACGTCTGTGATTTTGACTGAAATAGCCTGCTTCCCACTTTTCTGCCCACCAAACTTTTTATTTACCTCTCAGGTTTCAATTAAAGGACAGCTTCCTTGGTCTCTCTTCCCTAATTCTCCCAGACAGAATGGGTGCTGTCTCTAAGCATGCAGGACCTGGGTACAACCCTCCGCTGCAGGGCCTGTCTTAGTCTTTTAATTGAGATATAACTGCATTGCATAGGTTTTAGATTTACAACACGTCCGTCTTTTTACAAGAGTTCTTTGTGTGTCTGTAGCACCTAGCACACAGTGGGTGCTTAACCAAAAAATGTATTAGATGAACAAAAGAAATCTAGATATATTTGCAAAAGAACGTTAAATTTCAGTCCATATTTGTTTTCTTTGCTGAAATTATGCCTCTTTTTCAGAACTAAGACAAGTTCAAATCAAAGAGGAGAAATAGAAAATCGGGGGGGGGGGGAAATAGATGTTATTTCCGTGACATTTCCAAACTCTCCCACGGTTGCCTCTCACGTCTTCTTTCTCTGCTCCCTGTGACTGGAAATGTCCTTCCAAATCTCCTCTTGCCCACCCGTGTCTACCCAGTGAGCTACTCCTCAACTTTGAGCAGCCCTTTACAGGTAGCTTCTCCAGGTACACCTCCTTGACCTCAAGCTCCTTTCCAACCTAGATACTTCATTCCTCTCTCCTCTGTGGTATTGTATGGTGCCTTGTAGCTGCTTTTGTTATGTTTATCCCATAGAATGGAGATTTATTTCCATATACATTTCCTTTGTTGCCTAGAAAGGAGCCTATTGAGGGAAAGGAGAGGGACTTACTCATCTGTATAGCTCCTGCACAGCCAGGACAGTGCTTGGAATGGGGTAGGCGCTTGATAAATGTTTGTTGAATGAATGAATGAATGAATATAGGTATGTAGCCATTCCAAAACAGCAAAAAAAAAAAAGCCCTAAAATCCTTTAGTTTAGCCTTCAAAATATAATTTTCTTGCTGCAGACCTCCTTTTTTATTGTGTTTCATTCAGACTGAAGCTTCTTCTTTTCACATAGTTTTCCGTTTTCTGGAGCACATTTCAACTGACTAATGGGGGTGAGGGGATCCAAAATATTCACGAATGTGCCACGATATACAACTGAGACCCACCATAAACCTTCTCAAAGTGTTTTTTTGTAACATTGCTTTGCCCAACACAAGGCCCGAGTAGTCACATTTGGATGAAATAAGAAACACTTCCACCATCTCTAGTTTCCTCACGCTTCCTCTTTTCTTTTCTGCCTTTCTGCCATTTCTAGGTCTGACAAATGCGAATTACAAAAATACCAGGATGGACCTGCAGTGAGCATTTTTAAAGCAAGAAAAAGCTTCTTTGAGCTTATTTGCTCAAAAACAATGATTACTCATACTAACCAAACTGTAAAACTATGAGAAGGGAAAAATAAGTAAAACTCATTATAAACTTCCACAAAAAGGATCTCCTTTTATTTATTTATTATTATATTTTATTAATTATGCTATTACAGTTGTCCCAATTTTTCCCCCATGCCCTCTCCACCCAGCACCCTCCACTCCCTCAGGCCATCCCCACACCATTGTTCATGTCCATGGGTCATGTAGTTCTTTGTCTACTCCATTTCCTACACTGTACTGTACATCCCCATGGCTACTCTGTGACTACCTATTTGTACTTCTTAATCCACTCACTTCTTCACCCATTCCCCCACGTCCCCTTCTCATCTGGAAACCATCAAAACACTCTCTGTATCCATGATTCTGTCTCTGTTCTTCTCATTTGCTTAGTTTGTTTTTCAGATTCAATTGTTGATATACATTTATTGCCATTTTATTGTTCATAGTTTTGATCTTCTTTTCCTTAATTAAGTCCCTTTAATATTTCATTTAATAATGGTTTGGTGATGATGAACTCCTTTACTTTTTTATTGTCTGGAGAGCTCTTTATCTGCCCTTCCATTCTAAATGATAGCTTTGCTCAGTAGAGCAATCTTGGCTGGAGGTCCCTGCTTTTCATGACTTTGAATATTTCTTGCCAATTCCTTCCAGCCTGCAAAGTCTCTTTTCAGAAATCAGCTGACAGTCTTATGGGAACTCCCCTGGAGGTAACTAACTGCTTTTCTCTTGCTGCTTTTAAGATTCTCACTTTACCTTTAATCTATGGCATTTTAATTATCATGATGCTTTGAGTGGGCCAATTTCCATCCATCTTGTTTGGGACTCTCTGTGCTTCCTGGATGTACATGTCTATTTCCTTCACTAAATTAGGGAAGTTTTCTTACATTATTTTTTCAAATAGAGTTCTAATTTGCTCTTTCTCTTCTCCTTCTGGTACAATTTATGATGTGAATGTTAGAATGCTTGAAGTTGTCCCAGAGGCTCCTTACGCTATCCTCATTTTTTTGGATTGTTTTTTCTTTTTGTTGTTCTGATTGGTTGTTTTTGCTTCCTTATGTTCCAAATCATTGATTTGATTCTTGGCTTCATCTACTCTACTGTTGTTTCCCTGTAAATTGTTCTTTACTTCAATTAGTGTATCCTTTGTTTCTGCCTGGATATTTTTTATGTTGTCGAGGTTCTCACTAAGTTCCTTGAGCATCCTTATAACCAGTGTTTTGAACTCTGCATCTGATAGATTGCTTATCTCCATTTTGTTTAGTTCTTTTTCTGGAGTTTTGATCTGTTCTTTCATTTAGGCCATGTTTCTTTGTCTCCTTATTTTGGCAGCCTCCTGGTGTTTGTATCTATATATTAGGTAGAGTTGTTGTAATCCCCTGTCTTGGTAGTGTGGCCTATTTTAGTAGGTGTCCTGTAGGGTCCAGTGGCACAGCCTACCCTATCACCCAAGCTGGGTACTCAAGGTGTGCCCTTTGTGTGTGCTGAGTGCAACTTCCTCTTGTGGTTGAGCTTTGGTTGCTGCCAGCAGGTCAACAGAAAGGATTTACCAGGCCAGTCAGTTGCATTGACTGGCTGTGACTACTCACCTCCTTTGTGGAGGATCAGCTGTGCCAGGGCAGGGTGGTGGTGTTCCAAAGTGGTCTGTAGCTGTCCACTGGATCACAGGCCTGGGTTTTCCTGGGTGGCGCATGCCAAGGCCAGTTTCAACCTGTGTTTTGCCCAGGGCCACCCTGCCTGAGCTGTAAAGCAATCTGAGATGGCTGCTACTTGTGCTGGGCTGGGAGAGTCCCAGGGAAAGCCAAGTGGTGAATCTAGGCTGGCTGCTGCTAGTGCCATGCCCGGGACCACTTAGGTATGGAAGCTGGGGGCTCACTGAGGCCAGCTGTTTCTTTTCTGAGAGGATATAGGAGGTAGTGAAGCTTGAGCCAAGACCAGCCATTCATATGGAGAAGCCACTGTTAACAGCTGTAAGTTGGGTGTAATGGAGCCTCAGGTGATCTCCAGGGCAAAGCAAACAGTGTTCGCTGGGTTGATGGTGTCTCAGGTAGGGCAGCTGTCTGTGGGATCTGTGGTTCTGCCCGCCTTTCTGTCTGGGAAATAGCTGTCCACTAGCACTTACCTTGATGCCAGTCACTTCAATTCCTCTCCATATGCCACTTGTGCCTTTCAAGCTGCTACCCCAGTGCTGGAGCTCAGATGGAGTTAGGCTGAGTAAGTTCTTGTGTGGGTTCTCTAAGAGGAACTTCTTGGCCCTGGCTGGTAAAGCTCAGCGGATTGAGCGCAGGCTGCAAACCAAAAGGTCACGGGTTTGATTCCAGTCAGGGCACATGCCTGGGTTGCTGGCCAGGTCCCCAGCAGGGGGAATATGAAAGGCAACCACACATTAATGGTTCTCACCCTCTTTCTCCTTCCCTTCCCCTCTCTCTAAAAAGAAATTTTAAAAAAATTTTTTTAAAAGAGGAACTTCTTGGGACTCTAGAATTTTCTTCTATGATTCAATCCTTACTGGGTTTTGCAGCCAGAAAGTTATGGAGACTTATCTTCCTAGCACTGGTATCCTGGGCTGGGGGGCCTGATGTAGTACTTGGACTCCTCACTCTCAAGATATCGTCCAGAATTTTTATCCACCACATGTATATGCTGGACCAGCCTGTTCCATGTCTCTGCATCTCCACATCTCTGCCCCTCCTACCAGTCTGGATGGATGTGGTTTCTTTAATTCTGTAGCTGTCAGAATTCCATTCAACCCTATTTCTGATGGTTCTGAGTGATGGCTGTTCTATAATTTAGTTGTAATTTTGATGTGGCTGTGCAAGGATGTGAGCCATATTTACTTATGCTGCCATCCTGACTGAAAGTCTCCAGATTTATTAAATAAGACATAAAAACAAAAACAAATAAGAAAAAAGCAGATCTGATTATATTAAAATAAAAACGAATTACTATAGGCAAAATTAGAAGACAAATAAGGACCTGGCCAGGTAGTTCAAGTAGTTAGAGCATCATCCTGATATGCCAAGGTTGCAGGTCCAATCCACGGACTGAGCACATACAAGAAGCAACCAATGAATGAATAAATAAGTGGAACAATAAATTAATCTCTCTCTCCCTTCCTCCCCCCTCTCTAAAATCAATCAATATATTAAAAAATGCCATTAGAAGACAAGTAAAACACTGGAGAAAATATTCACAACATATTTAACAAATAAAGAATTAGTATCTAGAATACATGAAGATATAAATCAACAACGAAAAGACAATTGAAATGGGCAAAGGATATGAACAAGCAATTCTATAAGAGGAAAACAAAATGAGCAATGAGCATATGAAGAGATACTTAATTTTATTGTTGATCAAGGAAATGGATATCAAAACAATAATGAGACTTAAGTTATTGGCAAAAATTAAAATCAGACAACATCAATATTGAAGAGAATGTGGAAAAATGAGAGCAATAATGTAAATTACTACAAGTACATGGGAAAATAACTTGGCAATGTCTAATAAAATTGGAAATGCACACATTATGTGACTCAACAATTCTACTTTTAGATTTACACCCTAGAGAGCAGCTCACACATGGTCACATGGAAACATATAAAAGAATAAAGCAGGACTTTTTTTGTAATCATAATAAATCTGGGAACCTTTTATGGAAGAGCCTAGCTTTCCCCAAAAGCAAAGGCCAAGATAAGGTCTTGCATGCAAGTAGTTTATTTTGGGAAGTGATCTTAGGAAATAGAGGTGGGGGTGGGGGACTGGAGAAGGCAAAAGAAAGAAAGAGGAGAAACCACTTCAGTGATGTGTATCTAACTGGTCACTACCTTAGGCAGCTCTAGTGGGCTCCATCTTACTAGAGATTTCTTTAGGGACTACATAGGAAGCACCATAGAGTTATTTGTCCCAGGGATAGAAGGTGTGCACATTTATCCACGGGTTCCCCGCTTCCAGTGGTCAAGGACTGTACCATGGGTTAACGCTCTCGCATCTCCTGGTTGTGCGTGTGCCAGACCGGCTGTATAGGACCCCACTGGAGCGCTCAGACACTCTTTCCTTTTGCTTCATATGCCGTCTTTTTGACTTTTTCTCCTGGCTTTCTGGGAGAGTTCCTCAACTTTGTTTCCAACTCTGATTTTCTTTTGTATTTGTCCAACATATCTTTTAGTCTCTGAGAATATTCTCTTTTCTCTACTTGCTGCTGTTTTTTTTTTTTTTTTTTTTAATGCAAGCTGTTCCTGTTTTACAGACACAACAGTTTTCATGTCTCTCTTAAGGTTACAATCATATTTTTTCTTTTCCTTTCTATGTTACTCTGTTCTCTGGGGTCACTTATCCTTTCTTATAGTTTCTTTATTACAGTGGAGGACTTTCTCATGTCTGATAGTATTAACTGCCAGAGAGGCACTAAAAAGCCTAGTGGAGCTATATAATGGATTTGGCTTTAGAACTGGTGAACTCACTTTAGGTGATCAAATAGGAAGTTTGTTTCTACTGTGAGTAGCCCCCAAATGCCAAATAAGTAGGAGTTATTTAGTTTTTGGATTTTGGATTCTATTTATAGTTTGGATATATTTATATCAAATAAATATACTGGAATGGAATACCAATGAATGGAATACCTTCTTACAACATTTCTTCCCTCTGCCTGGGGTGAGATGTCCTGTGGTTAGGTGTTACATGTTCAAGTTGTAAGAAGGTATTCCATTCATTGACTTTCAATTTGTCCATCTATTTTAAGCCCCACATAGTGCTTCTGCCTTCCGGGAGTACATGCCGTCTCCGCTGGTTTGTTGGCTTTCCCACAGACCGTACCATCCTGCCAGCTCGTTCCGGGCTGTGGCTTTCCTTGCTCTATCCATTACCCTTTCTCAGGAAATTTTCCCTTTGGAAACTTGTTGAAACCTCTCTTCCACTTTGCTTTGTGATCATAGTCTTTTGTTTTGTTTTGTTTTGGTGAGTTGATATTACATATATTAATATGACAATGCATTTGGGCTTCTCAGTTATCCTTTGTTTTTAATACTTTTTGACATTTTACTATATTGATGTTTCAATTTGTAACCTATGACTTCTTTTCTGGTATGTGAGTGTATGCTATGTGTGTGATGGGTTCATCTGTTCATTTGAATGTTTTTAAGTATAATCTTCTTCTAGTTGATAGCTTTATAACTCTAATTTTATATAACATAATAAATTCTAGCATATAGCTAGATTTTAAAAATCGAGTCTAATAATTTGTTTTCAATAGGTGAGTATAATTTATTTACATTTTTGAATATGTATATAGTTGAAATTTTAGTACCACCTTATGCATTATTTCTGTTTATCATTTTTCTTTATTCTTTTTTTCTGTCGATAGATTTTTATTTATCCCAGTTCTCTTTTATCAGTCTACTCATTTGGAAGGTACAGTTGTACTGCTATTTACTAGTAGTTTCTTTAATTTTTTCAATACATGCACACTTAACTCCTCCCTTTTCCAACAAAACTGTAGTAAATATTTCAATCCTACATCAGACATTTTTCATAATTTTACTCCTCTTTGAACATTCATCTTCTATCTTATTACACTTCATTAGAGTTTGTTTTAGTATATTTTTAACACAAATAGTATTTTTTAATGTCCATAGTTAAACTTTTCTATATTTTAAACAAATTTCTGTGCTGCATTATATATATACACTATTATATATATGCATTATATATATGCATATATATATTCATGTGTATATATATCCTGTAGTAATTATTTATTTTAGTGAGTGTCTGGGAGTATAAACTCTCATTGTAATTATATTAAAAATCTACTTATTGTTTAAATTGAGCATTGAATTAGTAAATGCTGAAATATTTCCTCGGGGAAAAACAGGGTTATGCGCTTACAAGGTTCTGGTCACATTTACATCAACCAATAAATATGTAACCTTGTGTTATACATGTTTCTGTTTAAAGATACTTTAATTTATATTGTTGACTCATTAACAGAACTCACAGCCAAAAGCACCATAACTCGTACCTGAAGGAAGCTCATCTAAAACCAAATTTCTCCATAAGACGCATCACAAAATGCAAGGCACCACTTCAGCATTATGCTTGGTGGCTATTTTAAACAGTGAAATCACCAACAAAAAGCACAGAATTGCAAAAAAATGTAGCACTAGGTAGAC
The DNA here is from genome assembly GCA_004026765.1 of Micronycteris hirsuta. Lineage (NCBI taxonomy): Eukaryota > Metazoa > Chordata > Mammalia > Chiroptera > Phyllostomidae > Micronycteris > Micronycteris hirsuta. The sequence continues at coordinate 84 of PVJI01025049.1, read as the reverse complement.
TACAGAAAGAATTACAATATTGCTCTACTTGCTTACAATATGAGAGCTGAAACAATCAGGCAGAGCAGCACCTTGTTTGAAATC
>PVJI01025048.1:0-21146 GCA_004026765.1 Micronycteris hirsuta | reverse complement strand
CAAAGTCAATGGGGCAGGCGGGGGCGGGGGGGGATTGAGTGTGGGGCTGGGTAGGGTGGGGGAGAGTGGTGGAGGAAAATGGGGACAACTGTAGTTGAATAACAATAGAAAAATTTTAAAAACAAAACTAAACAACAAAAAAACCCTCCCAAACAGTAGTTTTTTTTAAGAAGAGAGGAGTGTGTCTTCTCTTTTCATATGTAAGCTCAGACCTGAATTAGGGAACTTTTCAGAAAAAAAAAATGAAATGGGTAATTTCCAATTCTGAGACTTTTCAACTTGTAACTGAATATTTCCAGAGTCTATTAGAAAGTAAACAAGCTAGAAATCAAACAAACTTAAATAGGCTGAGTCACTTTACAAATGGAACTTCCAGATAAAATGTACTACAAACTAATTGTGATTAGAAGTCCCAGAAAAATATCCTAGATATGATTAATATGTTTATATTATATATAGCTGAAGAAATAAATAATTAGCTATAATTCCAGAATTCTTATGGGCAAAAACCTCATGCACAGCAATAGAATGATTAGAGCAGAGCACATTAGCATCCAGACCAATTTTTCTCAGATTATAAATTACTTTTTTGCATTTACTAATATGTTAGGCTATATTCTAAAGCTGTTAACTCAACAATATGGAACACTTCAAGGGTCCATTGCTTCCTTTAGATTATGTCTTGATCCACTAGCCAATTGTTTCTTTTTAGAAATACGATGATCAAGAATGGCTCATGATAAAAACATTTTTCTGGTTCTCTTTCAACCAGAAAGTTTAAGGAGCCAGAATACACCATGACTCTCTGCTGATACAAGAAAAAGCAAGGGCATTTGTATAGGGGCACATGAATGTTCAAATCCTGTCTGTGTTGGACCTGATTCTGCAAACTGGCTATCTTGCTTTTAAAGTAGGGATAATTACCCCTGTTGCACTGAGCTGGTATAAGAGCTGCATGAGAGAACGTATGCAAAGCACAGAGAACATTGCCTAGTAAATTATAGGGGCTGAACAAACGCGAGTTTCTCTCTCTCTTTCCCATTCTGAGTAATGGGAACTCTTAACTTTATTTGGCACATAAAACCAAACACAAGGAGGAGAGAAATGCCAGGCTATGCCTGCAGTACAAATTGCCTTGGGAAAAGAAAATTAAGATGACTTACCAGGATGAAAAATACTCTTCCCAACAGAGTTCAAAGAGACTCAGAAATGGTCTCTGCGGGGAAAGCGTGCACGAGCTAGGCAAACGTGAAACAGAGGCGGCAGCCACAGTTGTGCTCTGAAAGGGCAATGGCCAATTTGACCTATTATGTGTTTACCACATCAGGTTTATTTGTTGTCCTGATTACAAGCCACTAAAGGAACATTGAGGGTGAAGGACTTTCCACTCCGCAGCCATTTCTTCTAGGTTCTTTCTTTTGCCAACTGGCCCTGACACAATGTTTCAAGCACTGATAAATTAACCTCCTTTGACCTATAGCCTTCCCTAGGATGGGAAGGTATTGAAGAAAATATATATTTTGTGTCAGGAGTAGTGAGGGAAAATATAAGACAAATGGAAGGATCAATAAAAGAAGGTTGAAGTAGAAACATCAGAAAATTAATTTCCTAGTTCCAAGTGCTATTGGATTGCAGCTCAGCAATCCACGCGGGACAGGTTAGGAGCTCATCATGGGAAATGGGTGAGTGCAGTGGATGGAAAGAGCAAATGATGAGTAATAGAAAGATATCTGAACAGGCCAAGATCTCAGTAACCCCTGCATGACTTGTTTGCCTGTTTGTACAATGCAGAAGGTTTTCTTGGTGGTTGACAAGCGGCCTTGAATGATTCAATTTCCCTAGGAAACCTATTTGTCTTTTAATGGGAGAGGCAGGCATCTGCCCTTAGCTCAGGCTGCCCCTGGAAGCTGCTTGTGGATTTTCTGAGTGACTTTCCTAGATCCTGCCTCTCCTGTATATTATCAACAGAATTAACTGGGAAAAATCAGATTTCAAAGCAAATTAAGACATCAAGAAAACGTTGCTTATAAATTTCCCTTCTCTCAAATCAGAGAGAAATGCCTGTAGATCCAATATATATTATCATTGTGAATAACCAGCCCTATATCCTGTACAGCACATCACGATTTACAAAGCAATTCTCCACAAGTTCTCTCTTCAGATCCATGTAAAAACCTTTAAACTAGGCAGGACACATGTTATCACACAGATAACCAACTATGAATTAGTGAACCAAGGCTTGGATAAAGTCAAAGTCAGAGCTAAGTATTGTGACCCTCAGAATACCACCCATAGGGAATCAAGAGCTAAGAATATACAGACATTTTGAACTTGCAGATTTTTTCATCATCCTTTGCATTTTCATTCCCTGTGGGAATGGAGGGGTGGGATGGTATGGACCGTGATGGCATTATGCCTTCAGAAGGAAAGCACAGGTTCCATCAGGGCCCCAGGCCTGCAAGAATGTTAATCTGGATTGGGGAGAGGCATGCCGCCATTGAAACATTTATGACTCTCAAGGGGGATATTGGAATATGTGTTGAAATGAGGGCAGAGACTGTAACTGCTAGTGATATTCCAGCTAATTACATGTTATCATGAGCTAAAGTATAAGCAGAAGGCTTTGTGGTAAGGTGGTTATAAGCAAAGACTTCAGATGTCACAGGATTTACAAAGAAGGGAAAGGAGAGGGTGGGATATTCCAAAAAAGAAGTCCCTTGAGCAAAGGCCATGTGTTTTAGAGCTGAAATAATTGGTAGGAAATTGGAGAATACTGTAGTGCAGATTTCAGAGGGAGAGCTCTGAAATCAGATTGTCAGAGTTAAAATCTCCATCTCTTTCTGAACAAATTATATGAAAGTTTCTCCATCTGTACATGGACTGATAAAAGTACCAACCCGATAGAGTTTTGTGAGAATAGATAAGATAGTGCATAAAAAGTTCTTGTTAAAAAAGGACCTATACATAGTTGATATTTTTAAAAAAACTTTTTTTATTGTTGATATTATTACAGATGTCCCCATTTTCCTCTCCTCTGCCCCTCTCCCTGGGCTTCACCACATTGCTGTGTCCATGGGCTGTGCATCTGATCTCTGTCAGTCTGTTCCACGTGTCCATGCCTCTTGTTTTATTGGGTTCATCAGTTTATTTGGTTCATTAGATTTCACATGTGAGTGAGATCATGCGGTAGTTGTCTTTCTCTGAGTGGCGTGTTTCACTTTGTACAATAGTCTCCAGTCCATCCACGCTGTTGCAAGGCGTAGGAGCTCCTTCTTTTTGCAGCTGTGTAGTATTCCACTGTGTCAATGTACCACAGCTTTTCTATCCACTGATCTACTGATGGGCACTTGAGATATTTCTAGATCTTGGCTATTGTAAATAATGCTGCTATGAACATAGGGATGCATATATATGTTTTTTCTGAATGGTATTTCAGTTGTTACCTATTTTTAAAAATTATCAGGAGCCAGGAAAGTGGTTGGACTTGGAGTCTGAGTAAAGTGACTGAATAATTTCTTATTTAAATCATTTAGCTTTTGAAATAGAAGGGGATAATATTAATGGTTATGCCAGAGCATCAAATATAAAGGAGGGATATTTGGGACAAAACAGAAGGTTCGGTGACCCTACATACAAGAAACCCTACTCTGAATGTTTTCTTTTTTGTTCACATTTCCCAGGTATGCATAGACAAATTCCATGGTCAAATAGCTCTATACAGGGCAGGATATGAAAAGTTATTTTTGTAATATAAACCAAAGTGTTCTGCTTTGGTCCAAGAAATGTCAAAGGGGGAAAAGATCTCAGAGGTCACCTAATAGTCTTTCCACATTTTCAGCTTCAGAAGAGACCTCAGTGAACACAGGTGCCAACAGATGCCTATGATTTCATTAGGTAGCATCGATACACAGTACCTATTGCTAGAAATGGACCATTTTATAGATTTCTAATCATGAATAAGCCATGAAAGTCAAGGGCTTATTATACAGATGAGGAAACTACTCCAGACTGGCTATGGGCCTTATTCAAGGATTATAATGTCCAGTTCAGGATGCTTTTCAACACATCAGCACTTTCCAGAGTACGGTCCACAGAACAGCAGTCCTCCAAGATGCTCTGGTGGAGGGAGGGACAGTAGGGATGGAGCACACTTTGGTTGAATAAGCTTAGTCAATGCTGCTTATTATATTAAACTCTTGGAAATTCACAACATACATTAAATACTATCAGAAACCCTTGAATAAAAAAAAAGGACTTTCATTTTTTAAAGCAATATTTTCCCAAATGTGTTTCACCACAATACTCCCCTTTTCTTTTTTAGAAATTCTTTTTTTTTTTTAAGATTTTTTTATTTTTACTTTTAGAGAGAGGAGAAGGAAGGGAGAGAAACAGCAGCATATGGTTGCCTCTCACATGGCCCTCATGGGGACCTGGCCTGCAACCCAGGCATATGCCCTGACTGGGAATTGAACCAGCAACCCCTTGGTTCCCAGCCTGCGCTCAATCCACTGAGCCACACCAGCCAGGGCTCACCACAATACTCTTTCATTGTGCAATGTAAATGAACACTCTGCAGAGCTGGTGTTCTGGTGCTATGTGCTTTGCACAGGACTATACTACACAATTTAATATCTTGTGAAGAATGTCCAAACCAGGAAAAACAATAAATAAATAAATCATTAAAACATTTTCATGTGGGTTTACATGCATTCATAACATTAATACCTCTCCAGTCAAATCAATCCTTTTAATTGCTGTGAGTAACATATTCTATCCAGCTTAAGACAATTGGATACACCCAATTGATCATTTGATTATTGTTGAAAAATTCGCTTTAACTCTGTCAAAAGTAGCAGTATTAATATCATAAAATAATTTTGGCTTAATTAAACATTTCATAATCTCAAAAAGGAAGAGAATACTTCGATATGTATTCTAACTTACAGAGTGGGAGGATTTTTGAATTTTAAAAGTGACGGAAGAATGCAAAAGACCAAAGAGATTAACTGTAAACATTTTATATTGTCAAATGTCCAAAAAGAAAGCCAATGAAAGAAATAGAAGAAGGATTCATAGTTAAATAAGACAGCAAATGATGCCTATCTTGAGTACATAAATGCCTTATGTAAATTTTAAAAAGCATACAAACAACAACAACATTCATTAAGAGAACACTAGAAAAGGGAAGACCTGAAGAGAGGAAACCATGACTAAAGGAGGTGAACGACTTCTCCGCAGCCGGCTCCCCCACTGGCCACACTTTCTCCCACGGGCACAGACTCCGCTAAATCACTTCAACATGCGCGTTCCTCTCCCGTGCCCCAGACCCCTCCAGCTTGGCAGGGGACAGGTCTGACAAGCAAGGGGACTTACATGCAAGAGTAAATCCCCACACCGCCCACCAGCATCTTCTTTAAAAACTTGTTTCATTTATATTGAATTTATTGGGGTGACAATTGTTAATAAAATTACATAGGTTTCAGGTGTGCAATTCTATAACACACCACCTGTACATTGTATTGTGAGGTCATGACCCCAAGTCAAGGCTCCTCCTGTCACCATTTACCCCCCCCGCCCCCCCATCCCCTTTGCCACCTCTCCCCACCCCACTTTCATCTGGTAACTGCCATACTGTTGTCTGTGACTATGAGGATTCTTTCTTTTGGTTAATCCCTTCACCTTTTTCACCCAGGGCCCCAAGCCCCACCTCCTCTGACAGCTCAGTCTCCTCTCTGTATCTATGAGTCTGTTTCTGTTTTGTTTGCTAGTTTATACATAGAGGCCTTAACTGGGTTCAGTCACTATACCCGCCAGAGGGTCTCAACATCATCTTACTCTCTCAAAGTCTGCTCACTGACAATAACAGCATTCCAAGGATGGGGAGGGGTGAGAAGCCTCTGGTTGTCCAGGCCTAGCTCTCAGGTTGTCTGGCAGTCCTGTCCTCGTAATGACCTCCTCCAACAATGACATGTGCAAAGGGTTGCGTGAGATAACCTATGCAAGAGCTTCGTTCAGAGAGCAGCACACGGCAAGTGTGCAAGGAACAGAAGTTATAGCAGCTACTTGTACTGGCTGGTGCTTGGGCTCCAAATGCCTAAGGAGACCCCTCGCCCTGGTGAACTTGGGAAGATCCCACAGAGCCAAAATGATACACTTTGTCTAGATGAGAAACAGCATTAATTTGTTTCTACTATACCACATTCTTCCTGGAACAAACCCTCATTCCTATTGGGTTTTATAATATGCGGGGAGGTCTTGATTAGAAGGCACAGAGCAAACAAATAAAACCAAAAAAATAAGATAAGCCCCAGCTCCAAACCGCAGAAGGCACAATATTCAAAATGAATAACCGAATCACAGAATCAAATACTACTACTACCACAAGTGACAATAAAATGATTTCCTTATTCAATATAAGTTCCAAGGCAAATATAGAGTGATAACCTAGAGTGACATTAGAATCACTACACAAACTATGGCAAAATTTAGTATTTTCTGAGAATTACTATAGTACAAGGATCGACAAACATTCCGGGGAAGGGTAAATAGGAAACAGTTTCGGCTTTGCGGGCCAGATGGTTTCCATTGCAATCACTCAACCCAGCCCGTTGGAAAGGAAAACGGCCACAGACAGCATATAAACAAGTGAGAGCGCCCATGTTCCAATGAATCTTTATTGACGAAAACAGGTGGTGGACTGGATTTTGGCCCATGGGCTCTAGTTTACTGGATCTGGATGTAGGGAGTAAGAGAAAAGAAGAAAATGCCCTTGGATTGAACTTTACTACAGCTATTGTCAATCCTAGCCCATTGTCTCATTTAAAACTCAGGAGAAATGTCTCACTGAGACATTCCTGACTGCACTAGGCGTTTCATAGGTTAGGTTCAGGCTGCCATTCCTCTGGGAAAAAGGCATCCAAAACCCTGAACCACTACCTGCCAACCCGGAGTGGCTGCCCCTTTCTTTGGTCTCTCCTGGCCCTCCGTGGGTGGTGCCAGTGTGCAGATCAACAAGTATGAGGATGATTTTGTTACAAACACATTACAGAAGAAACGGCCTCCAAAATGTTAAATAATTTGCCTAATGTTACACAGCCAGCAAATAGCAAAGCCAAAAGTTTTGCCCCAGTGCTCTCTGACTTCAAAACCTGGGCTTTTAATAGCTAAGTTATAATAAGGCTCTTATCTGCCAGGTAAATGTGCCCTGGTGACAGCTGGGGCAGATCTGAGACCAGAGCAGCCCCTGGAGATTCTCGTTCTGACTACACACAGACGCCACTAACACTATGCAAATAGAAAAAAGTATCGGAAGGAATCTGAACACTGTGGATGTGCAACATTGAAGACAATGTGTTCTTTTATTGCCTTTCTGCTTTCGAGATTACATTCAAAACACATTCATTAAATTTACCATAAAAAATAGACAAATAGAGCTGTGTGAATGCTTGTCACAGGGTCCTTGGCAGGGTATAGAAAAGTGATAATTCTTACCGTTTTATTGCTGAATATACTCCTTTGTAGGGATGTACCAGAATTTTTATTCATATTTCACCCAAAATCTTGGATGTTTTTAGTTTGTTTTGATAATAAATAAAGCTGTTAGAAATATTTGGGTAAATGTTTAACACATCAACATATGTTTTCAATTCAGTTGGGTAAATACCTAAGAGTGTGATCATTGGATCATGTGATAGGTGTATGCTTAATTATGTAAGAAACTGACACCATGTTTTCTAAATTGGTTGCACCCGTGTTTCCTTTCCTCCATAATGAGTGAGAATTCCTGTTGCTCTTCTTTCTCGCCAGTACAGCCATCCCCCCTTGTTCGAGGACCCCCAGCAGATACCCGAAATCATGGATATTACCAAACCCTATGCATGCTATGTTTTTTCCTATATATACGCACTTATGCTGAAGTTTAACTTACAAAATAGACAAAGGAAGAGATGAACAACAATAATAATAAAATAGAACAATTACACAATATGCTGTTTAAAAAGTCATGTGATTGAGGCCTCTCTTTCTCTCAACATATCTTACTGTACGATGCTCTTAAAGGAAGCGCTTCATAGCTTCTTTTGCCACACCCGAATCGCCAGCATCACTAATCCTGTACTTTGGGGGCCGTTGTGTGGTGGAATAAGGCTGACTTGAACACAAGCCTGCAATACCGCAGCAGTGGATGTGACAACCCAGACAGGTGTGTTCTAGGGGCAACAGGGTTTGATCCTTGCCCCACAGTGCCTTAAAGCCTGTGTTCCACAGAGAAAATAAAGGAGACAGAGCAAGGCAGGACTCCATGCCTTCCCCTCACCTGCTGCTGTTCCCATCTTCCACGCCAGTGTGACCATGGTTGCTTTGTCCACACTCTCCTCCTAACCCTAGACTCGCTTGTGAGGACCCAGCGGAGACCTGGGGAGAAGAGCCTGCAAGTGGGTGCAAATTCCCTTTATTTTAGTGGCTCCCAGGCAAACCGTCCTTGGTGGTGGCTCACACTCAGCTTTGAGCAGTTTGTTCCATCTTTCAGCTGCATTATTTCCAGTCTGCATGGGATCTGGCACACAGCCGTGAAGCACTCACGTTCCGTTTCTCCTCAAAGGGAATTCCATTTCCCAAAATCGCACGACAGTTGGCTCTCCCCGAGCCTCACCTTTTTGATACGTCCAGGAAAAGTTGTGACTTTACAAATGATGCAGATGGTTTTTAGTGGTTAACAATGAGCATCTATGCTCTTTCTAGCTTTCTACATTCTAAATGGAAGCTGCAAAATTTCCATTTTATTTTGAGAAAAACAGAGAGCCACTAAAAATTCCTGAGCTGGGCAGTGAAAAGATCAGATCTATTTTTTAGAAAGAAAACATGATTCTGGTTGCATGACGCAGAATGGACTGAGGAAAATGGGAGTCCGGGGGCAAGTTAGGAGGCTGCTGCAACCACCTGGGCCAACGATGAGCAAATCAAAACAAGGCATGACATGGGAACCCAAAGACAAGGCTGTATTTGTGGCGTTTCAGATTTAATAGGATTTCCTGGCAGATTGTGGATGTGGGTGCACATATGCATATTCATGCACTTAAAAGTGCTGGATTATGGTGAGAAAAAAAGAAAGATTAAAAAATGGAACCTATGTTCCTATCTAGACAACCAGGAGGAGGGCGGTAAAGGAATCAAGATAATACAAAGGCTGCAAGCCAAGCAGGCGTATGGAGAGCATAGCTGGGTGAGTGTCGTCCTTGGAGCACACGTGGCCAGTTCACTGCCAAGGTCTGCGAACAAGCAGCACAGAGGATCTCAATGGATTGGTAAATGATTGACAAATAAGTAAATGAATGAACGAGTGAATGAATATGTCAGAGCTTCAACTTGGAGCCATACCTATTTAATAAGACTGCTTCCTTTCTATTTTTTTAATCCTAGTAAGGGCAATAGGTTTTATAACATGTAAAAAGATTCAGTTCAAATAACTTGTCTAAAGTGAAATGCCCCATAAAATGTGAGCTGAGCTACCGAAGCCCTGTGCTGGCCGACGGGTGGGAGGAGCTTTCTCCCCTCACTCCTATCACTGGTATTCCTAAATCCTGTCTGCTAATTGCATGGGCCAATTAGCATAAAATTCAATTTGTTATCATCTGCCTGAGGCCACTTAATAAACTTGATATGTCAGTCTTAGGTTTGGGGACAATTAAGAGAAATTCGCAGTGTGAAGGCATTTAAGTAGCTGTTAGAAAAGAAGAGAAACATTTAATGCCCAACTCCATCTTCCATCTTTCAGAAACAGAAAGGGATCTTCATATCACCAACGTATTAATATAACAGTGATTGTTGTAGAAAAAATAATGAAGCCAAACCGTCTCTGTCACGATGTCATGGACTTGCCTTTTCCTCCTCCCTCCCGCAAGCATTTGTGAAGCCCTACTCTGATCCAGCCTCTGTGCCGGGTGTTTTGGACGCAAAGATGAGAATCTCCCTTTTAGAGGAATTGCAGCCTAGTGGGGAAATGCCCACAAGACGTGTTGTTCATGTAAAGTGATGAGCAATAAACTAAGGGTTGCGGGGGGCGGGGCGAGGGGGGAGGAGAGGGAAAGAGCATTGCTAACTTGGAGTAGAATTATGGATGGTACCCATTCAAATCAGAGTTGTTCTTCAAAACAGTTCGAAAAAATAATACATGTCTCAATCATGTTCTAATCACTTGAAATAATTTAGACTTTCCTCTCAGGTTTATCTTGAAGGAATATTTGTATGTTCTAAAAAATTTTGATGACTGATTTCCTCTTTAACAAATTGTTACAACTAGCTCAGTACTTATCAAAATGTATTTCCTTCAATAGTTGTCTCTATAGATGTGCCCTAAACGTACTTCCATGGTCAAATAAATTTACACATTCCTTTTATTTGAAGTGCATTGGCAAGTCCAGATCCCTGAGGAGCCCTGTGACCAGCTGGCTTGGCTCTGGGGAGCAGTGCTTCCGCGATGGACTCCGTTCCATGGCACTGTTGGGAGTCAACGCATTTAGCTCTTGTTATTATGATTAGCCGTTGCTGTTATTTTCTCAGGCATTCATGACAAGTAACCACCTTTCTGGATTTAGCTCTGAAAGAATCTTGGCCATTTCTGACAGTTAAACTACCTCTTAAAGAATTCATCATTTCTCATGGGATGAGGTTCCCAGCCATGCACTACAGGGCTTGGTGAGGATTACTGAATTACTGAGTAAGGTATATTAAAAACTGCTTTTGGCTGCGGCAGCCTTATCACAATCAGTGCCTGACTCCCACATGCCTATCATGAAGGCAACTAGATTCATCTGCAAAAAGCAGTTCTGGTGCGATGCCTACCCTAACCTGCTGCACTGCAGGGAAGCTGGATAGAAACTTGTTCTCTGCTTTCTGCATTCCGTCTCTCTCACCTCCCAGGTGGGCATTTTTGGTGGTGGTTGTTTCTATTCTATTCTATTCTATTCTATTCTATTCTATTCTATTCTATTCTATTCTATTCTATTCTAATTTTAGCATAGATTTCACTTGCTGAGTATGTAACTTGGGCAAGACAATTGATCTTTTTGAGCCTTGACTTCATCTGTAAAATAAAGATGATAAAGGTGCCTACCTCATAGGGTATTTTTGGGCATTCCATAACATAACATATGCAAAGTTCTGTAACATTTCTGGGTACATATTAAGCACTGAATAAACTGTGATATTTGCTCTGTCATCATCATCATCATCATCATCATTAGCATTCACACCATTGCATTGATTTCTTATGGTAACAAATTATCAGATTTGGTGGCTTAAAACAACACAAGTGTACCATCTTACAGTTCTGGAGGTCAGAAGTCTGGCATCAGTCTCCTTGGGCTATAAAACTAAGGAGTCAGCAGAGCTATTAGTTCTCTAAAGCTCTGAAGGAGAAGGTTACCTTGTCTTTTTCAGCTTCTAGAAGCCACCACAGCCTTTGGGCAGTGGCCCCTTCCATCTTCAAAGCCAGCAATGCGTCACTGTATCACTGGCATTGTCTCTCCTGTCTCCCTCTTTCCCTCATAAGGACCATTGGGATGACTTTGGGCCCAGTGGGATAATCTCCACATATCAAGGTCAGATGATTAGCGAACTAAGTACCCTCTTGCTATGTAACTAACATAGTCACAGGTTCCAGCCCCAAAGACATGGGCATCTTTGGGGGGCCATTATTCTGCCTACCACAATCATCATCTGCTACTGCATAATACAGTAATCCAAAAAGTAGTGGCTCAAAGTACCAACAGTAGTTATCTCACAGTCACTGTGGGTCAGAAGTGTGGGTGTGGCTTCATACGGTCCTCTGGTTCAGTCTCTCACAGGTTGCAAACCAAGTGTCTGCTGAGGCTCTGATCATCTCAGGGTTTGATTGGGGAAGATTTAATCCAAGCTTACTCGTGCAAGGGTGGGCCGAATTCAGTTCCTCGTGGGGACTGGCCAGAGAACACCCTTAGTTTCTGGCCACATGGACCTCTCCATAGAGGACAGTGCACAACATAGCAGCTGGCTTCAGAATGAGCGATCACGAGGAGCGAGAGGGAGAGAAAGAGAACCAGCTAACAGACAGGCATCATGGTCCTTTGTATTAAAATCTCAAAAGTGACATTCTATTGGCTTTGCTATGTTTTATTTATTAGAAGCAAGTCCCTAGATCTAGCCCACACTCAAGGACATGAGCATAAATACCATGTGGCAAAAACCATTGGAAACCATGTTGAAAGTCTGCATACCATAATCACCCTCATTATTGTTCCCATTGAATCCATCCTCTTTATCTGGTCACAGGTGAGCCTGAGATCCATTTGCAACTAATTCTATCAAAATATTTCGGGATGGAGCCCAGGATCTGTATTTTTAAAGGGTTCGTCGATGATTTCATTACGCAGCCCGCATCGACAGCCACTGCTCTATGCTCCGTCACTGCAATAGGGATGCATTCACAATGCACTGTGACTGTCGTTCTCTCTTTGAAATCCCTTTACAATGTTTCTGATCCTTTGCAGGAGAAAGTAGAAGTTCTATATTTAGAACTTGCTTGTAAGGCCCTCCCTGACTCACTTCCACCTCTTTGGATTGGCGTCTACCCATTCTCACCTCTCCCCTGACACAAACTCCTGCAATATTCCACAGCTTCTGTCCCTCCCCAAGACCGGATTTGCACTTTGCACTTCCGTGCCTTTGCCCATACTGCCCATCCAGCCCACCCAAGACACACTTACTCAATTTTAAAATATAATTACTGAACAAATTCAAAGGAATTTTATACAATATTTATAAAATATGTTTACCAAAAAAGTGAAAGTATAATGGAGAATAAAACAATCATGCATTCACCAACTAGCTTCAGTAAAGAATATTGCTTTTATCAGAGTTATCATGTCCGCAGGCCCTGTCTCCACCCGCCTCCACATTGTCATGCTGTGAGGCGCAGCTGGTCACTCTGTGACCTGTGCTGTGACCCATCTTTAGCTGCGTTTGGGACTCTGTGCATTCAGTGGCTTTGTTAATTGCCATTATAACTGTGTCCTCATGTTGTTTACCATTCAGGTGGCTTTTTCTGCAGAGTGCTATCCAAGTCCTTTGCCCATTTTCTTATAAGGTGGTCTTTTTAATTTGTAGGAGTTCTTTGTACATTTGGGCCCTCATTCTTACATTTTGTTGTTTGTGTTTATCCTTTTCATGGTGTGTTTTGATAGAGATGCTCTTTTAAAAGTATAATCAATTTTATTTACCTTTCAAATTATGACCTGCTCTTTATGTCTTCTTTAAGAAATGCTTCCCTACTCAAGGTCGTCAATACAAAAGGCTTGATTACAGCACTTTATTTTCAGGGATAAACATGTTTTTATTTTTTTAAACTCTTCTCAAAAATAAGTTTCACATAAAAAACTTTCCACCATTTCTTAAGAACAATATGCTTATAATTGGACAAAGTGGAGTGAAAACACTTTGTAAAATTTCACTGTGGTTTAAAGGGATGGAACACTCTTACAAAAATTCCACATATCAGTGATGGAATTGTTCTCAACTGATAACAAGGATTTGGAAAAAGTTGTCAACATTAGAATAGCATCTTCCAACACATAGATATAGTGTTAATCTATTAATTCAGTTTTTCTTTAATGTTGTAAAATAAATTTTCATGATTTTCTACCTAAAGGTATTGTATATCTTTTGTTCAATTTATTTCTATTGGTATTTTTCTTGACACTATTATAAACACTATATTTTTAAATTTTACTTTAATTGTATTTGATATCATATTGATTTTGTATTTAATAACCTTGTTAAATTCTCTTATACTTGTTATTTGTCTACAAATTTCTAGAGAGCAAATCTTATCAGGGAATAGTGAAGGGTTTATTTCGTCCTTTTTAATCTTTATAAATTATAAATTATTCTGTCCTTACTATATCGGTTAAGGTTTCCAGGAAAATATTGAATAGAAGGTGTGATTACAGCTATACTTGTTTTATTCCTGATTTAAAGAAAGAATTTTAATGATCCACCAGTATATATGGTGTATGTGTTCTTTTAAATACCTTAGGTCAGCTTCTTGAAAGTCCTTTCTATTACTAGTTTTTTTTTAAACAAATAAACATTGAATTATAGCCAATGCTTTTTCTACAGCTATAATAAAATACTTTTATGATTTGTTATTTTTTGCTCATATATTTTGTATTGATTTTTAAATGTAAATCCTACATCTAGTCCTTGGCATTAACCCATCCTGATCATCATACAATTTCTTTTTAATGTATTTCTAGATTCAATTCCTAATGGTTTATAATTTTGCATTTATGATCAAGAGTTAAGCTGGCCTATAATTTTCCATGATTATACGGCCTCTGTCAGTTTTTGGTATCAAAGGTATAATAATCTTGATAAATGCACTGCATAGTATATCTTTTTTTTTTCTTTTTATACTCAGGAATAGTTTGTATAGGATAAAAAAATTTTCTTGAACATTCAGTAGATTTTTGTGGGGAAAATCTTAGATGTTTGTTCAACTACTTTAATGGTTATATCACTATTCAAGTTTTTCATTTTTTTATGGATCAGCTTTAACAATAATATTTTCCAGAATATTTTTCCATTTTCACAATGGTGTTTATAACATCCTCTGACTGTGTTTTAATAACTATGGCATTTTTAGTTATTTCCTATGTTTGTCCTTCATATTAATATGTATTTGTTCTTTCTTTTGTCCATGATCAATCTTGATAAAACTTTATTATTTGTATTAGTTTCCTACAGCTGCTGTAGCAGATTACCACAAACCTGGTAGCTTAAAACAATACAGATTTATTCTTTCACAGTTCTGAAAGTGAGTAGTATGCAATAAATCTCAGGATATCAGGATATCAATAAAATCAAGCTGTCAAGAAAATTTTCTATGCAAAACCTTATGCTTAAACTATTAAAAAGAAAAATAAATAAATTTACTTCACAAAAACTGCAAATCCTAAAAAAAATAAAAATAAAAGAAATCCTGAGTATTGTCAATCCAGAAGTAGAAAGTTCTAAAGTACAGAAAAACTTTTGTGATTCAAGAAAGGTTGAGTAATGTCTGTATGTGCCCAATTATAGAAGTTCAAGCAGTGAGACTGTTCTGGAAGTGTAGTAAAGGTAAAGGATAAAAACACATGATACTGGAAAACACCTAGCATATATACCACAAAGCCCATAAACATCTAAGTTTTTCCACCAAAGCCCTTTACCTCAGTTTATGGTAGTTTCATTACAAACAGGCAAAGGCTATATTCTCACTTGCCCCTCCATCCCCAGCCTTTGCAATATTACTTTGCAAGGCCCTCACATTCTGAGGGTAGTCATGACTTGCTTTAGACAAAGGGGTATTAACGAATGCAACATGCACACACGCTCGGAGAGTGCTTGGATACAGGGATTGCCCCAGCTCCTGCACCTCCGCCTTTTCCATTAGGACAAGGCTAGGATAGACTGCTGGAGGGATGGAAGAGACACGTCTCTCCAGCCTGCAGACCACCCCAGATGATGGAACAGTCTTGCTCACACAGCCCACACTCAGATACGTGAGCCAGTTCATCTAGGACCAGAAGAGCTCTCCAGGCTAGTTTAGCAACCCACTGACTTATGAACTAAATAAATACCTATTGTTTTCAGACAATGCGTTTGAGATCTGACTCCTAGCCCCTTATTTCCTTTATTTCTTTCCATCACCACAAAACATCCCATGGCTTGACAGTTGCTTATGGGATGAACAAAACAGCATTCAAAAGGAGTAAGGAATTTTCCTAGAGCAAGGGTTGGGAATAGTGTGATAAAACGGAGAGTAACTGAGTCAGGATGGGAACTCCAAAGGCTCTTCCCTCACAAACACTTTCCCGGCAGTTCCCACTTGTTCAGCACCCCTGGAAGTAGGGCCTCTCACTAAACCACACCTTCCCAGTTCCCATGGCAACTACAGTGACAAATTCCCAATGGAATATGAAACAACAGTGGTGGGGGAAAGATTGAAGGTCCACACTATTTTAAAAAACACTTAAAGCCACATGCTGAGCATCTTATTCTCCTTAAAGCAGAATAAATGGACATGAAAGAAAGAAGAATTTTAAATATCCACAGTAAAATTTTCAAAGAGAAAAGCAATGATACTGGAAAAGCCAAGGATAAATAAGCAGTTATAGAAAAGATTTAGAAACAAGTGGTATAAAAATAGAATTATTGAAATAAACAGCTGAATACATAGGCTGACTAATAAAATACATCCCATCAAAAAAATAAAATATCATGCCTGTGACTTTCACAGAAGGCAGGAATATAGAAATAAAAAAAAATTTAAAGTTAAGCAATATAAAAAGTAGGAAAAGATTTGTTTATATCCACATAATAAGCATTGTAAAATCTGAGAAAAACTAATGAAAAGAGAGAAAATATGTAAAAATGATTAGGAAAATTCTAAAGTTAAGTATATTAAAATCACATTAACTAGGTTCATAGAGATTATAAAGTAAAAGCTATAATTAGGTATCAAATTTATGTAGATCCAAATAAAAGAGAAAAAATTCTGTGAGTAAAAGAAGATCACCTGACCGAAAATGATGTATACCTGAGACAAAAAGTAATGGAGGAACAATTACAAAGTGGTAAAGGAAAGAAATTGCAAATACAGGAAATTATAACCAGCCAAATTATCACTTAAATAAGACTAAACTACAAATATTTTCAGTAATGAATGCCTCAGAAATTTTACTACAGCTTGAGACTTTCTGAAAGAAGTCTTGGAGCACTTCAGCTGTAATATATGATAAGTAAATTACTGAAAAACATGTGTTGTTGTGTAAATAAACAATAACCAATGAAATATATCCTAAAATTATTAAAGTGCATCCATAGTGTATTTTTTTTTAATTTTTTTTATAAGATTTTATTTATTTATTTCTAGAGAGAGGAGAAGGGAGGGAGAAAGAGAGGGAGAAAGCAATGTATGGTTGCCTCTCACATGGCCCCCACTGGGGACCTGGCCCGCAACCCAGGCATGTGCCCCGACTGGGAATCGAACCGGGACCCTCTGGTTCCCAGCCCGCGCTCAATCCACTGAGCTACACCAGCCGGGCCCATAGTGTATTTTTAAGTGATAGCTATATGGTGTTGTAGAGGGACCAAGGAGAAAAGCCAGAGAAATAAGAGAGACCTTTACTTCAAGGAAAAACAAAAATTGATAAACTTAAGAGGCTGGTTGGGGGAAAAAAGCAAAACAAAACTATAAGCCTCAATAAGTTAGGGATAACTAGTAACATTAAAATATAAGAACTTGAAACTTCCAGAATAAAATTTCATTTATCTGTGGAAGTCTTTAGTAAAAGGGAAAAGCAAAATGAAAGAACTATGAATAGAATATATAAAATGAGATATCAAAAGGATCCTGAAACACCAATTCAAAAGAACCCACACACCCCAATGTTCATCGTAACATTATTTACAATAGCCAAGTGTTGGAAACAGCCTAAGTGCTCATCAGTTAATGAGTAGATCAAAAACCTATGCTACATTTACACAATGGAATACTATGCACAGAAAGAAAGAAGGAACTCCTACCCTTTGCGACAGCATGGGTGGAACTGGAGAGCATTGTGCTAAGTGAAATAAGCCAGGTGGTAAAAGACAAATACCACATGATCTTACCTATGAGTGGAACCTAATCAAAAAAGCCAAAGAAACAATCAAAATAGAACCAGAGGCATGGAAATAAAGAACAAACTGACAGTAACCAGTGGGGATGTGGAAGGGAGGAGGGGGATAACGGGGGAGAGCAGGGGAAGGGGCATGCTGAGGAACATGAGGAGAGGACTCATGGGCAGAGACAATGGGGAGGGGGATTGACTGTGGGAGTTGGGGGAGATGGGGCAGGGGAGAGCAATGGGGGAAAAAGGTGGGACAATGGTAATTGAAGAACAATTAAAAATAAATTAAAAAAAGAAATAACTGAAATGTATCATAAATTTAACTGGGTTGAATATACCAATTAAAAGACAACTGCTTCAGCTAGATAATTTGTTGGAGGTAATGCTAAGTGTTCACAACCGTTTCTTCTTCTTGGACAGAGAGAAAGCATATCCTCATCTTCCTGAGAGCTAATGTGGGGACATGTGACTGAGTTCTGGGCTGTGCTAATTGGTCATAGTACGGTAAGTCTTTCAAGCCTGGCCCTTAAAAATACGATGCTCTAATTCTCCTTTCCCCTGCTGGATTAACTCAAGAGCCTATGTGTTAGGCCCCTGAATCACCTTTTGGAGCAGAACCAACCAAAAGATCCATGTTTTGCATATCAAACTATAATGTAAGTGAAAAACAACAAATCACTGTTGCATTCTTTCACATTTTTAATCATAGTCACATATTAGTATAGCCTCAGCCTAATATTGAGAAAGAGGTCTGGCTATAAATTAGTTTCAAGAATCAGTGTGAATAAATCAGGATTCTAAAGAACATGGGAAATCTGAAAGTAAATAAAATACTCAAGGACACATTCCCACCCCTGTGCTCATAGGGAGCTGGCCTCCCTCGTGCTGAGTTTGGTTCAAGAATCAAGAAAACAATATTTTTATATGCCTTCTCATAAACGAAGGCAAAATGATTTCTAGTGTAAGCTGTTCTGGAATTGCACTGTAAGCCTGAACTGAACGACGGAGATGCAATAAAAATTTAGCATTTTAGTCAATTGGCAGTACACGGATTTCATGGAATGCATCCCCCTCAACAGTGCAGTGCAGAGAAACAAAGAAATGAAACACCCATGCAAAGATAGGCTTCTGTGCTTAGTTGCTTCACCACATTCATTCCATTAAGTTCTGATGCTCTCATTAAATAAGGAATTTATGCATCACGTATTTATAGCAGGTATATGGATGCTGCCTTCCCATCAATTCATTACCTCTGTGCAACACTGAATACACTTAAAATTGAAAAAAGAAGAAGAAAAAATAATGCACCAAGCAAATGGGACTGAAAAAAAATATGGTATGGCCACATTAATTTCAGACTAACTAGATTTTAAAGAAAAAAATCATTTACAGATAAAAGTTTACCTTATATATGGGTTGATATAAGGAACTAAAATCCAAAAGATATAATAATAATGAATATATTAGCACATAAAAATATACACGTAATCTCTGAGAGCAAGTGAAGAACTATGTGGAGAAATAGCTAAATCAGTAATTGTAGTTAAAGAATTTAAAGCCTGTGTATTAGAAATAGATAGCTTGAGGAAACAAATTAAAAATTCATATGTACGATAATTAATAACTATGAACCAAAAGATACATAAGCAACTTCACACCCAGTGAGTACAATTTTTCTTTTCCAAGCACACATGAAACATTCTCACAATTCAATCAAATATTGAGTCACCTAAAACTCCAATAATTGCATAAAAGCAACATGCCAGAGTTTTCCAACTATTACTCAATAAAAATTAGAAATCAAAGCCAAATATAAAGCCTTATAGAAACTCCGAATACCCATAAACCAAGAAACATACAACTAGGCAGCACTTGGGTTAAAGAGAAATTTATAAGAGAAAGTTTTAAATGTACAGCTGAGTGAGCATAAAAGCACTTCACGGCAAAATTCCGCAATATAGCAAAGGCTATATTGCGAGGGCCATATAAATCGCAAAAAATATTTATCAGAAGACAGGAAAGGTTATAAATAAGTGAGCTAAGTATTACCCCCAACCACTAGCAAGAAAACAAGAGAATAAATCCAAAGAAGCAAGAAGGCAAGAAATGAGAAGGAATAAAGATAAGGACAGAAAGTAATAAAGTGGAGAAAAAATATTGACAATAACAGCTCACACGTCTACAGCACATAGTGTGTGCTAAGCGCTGTTCTAAGTGCCTTAGACATACCGACTCAATCCTCACAACAACCCTCAGAAACAGGTAAAATTATCCTTTCTCATTTCACAGATGGTAAAGCAGTGCACAGAGACTTTGCCTAAGTTTCCCAAGACCACAAAGCTAATATGGAGCAGAGATGGATTTATATGCTATAGCTGGTTGATAGATTCAAAGCTGATTTTTGTTTTGAAAAGACTCCTAAAGGAGATAAACCTCCAGACAGACTGATGGAGGAGAGAGAGAAAAGAAGGCATTGCTGTTTCAGTCCATTAATTAAGGATAAGAGATACAACATAACCCTACATTGCACTGGCAGGACATAATGCACGCTAACTTCTTACTTACGGCACAGTCGTTGGTCGGTGTTGGAATCCACAGGACAACTCTCCTCGAGCATGATCACGGGTCCTTGGAAGCTGTGGCAGAAGAAGAAAGAGGAGAATGTCAACTTCCTTGATCTGGAAGTCACACTCTCTTTCTTTCTTTGGTTTCAACCAATAGTCACATGTCCTCACCCTCAATGATAACAAAGCACATACATTGTTTTGGTGATCTCGAACCTCTGCAGATGTTGGAAGTCATTGAAATGATGTAATCCCTGGTTGAACTGTGAGCTGGACCTGGGCAATCAGACACTCTTCACCCCCTCTCTTGTCCTTGGAATATACATCGTTTGGTCCACTGTTCCCACAGCAGGCGCTGTTTCAAGGACACGGCCTTGAGAAAGGAAGGGGTTGTTTGGACCACCTGGGTGGCATACATGGCTGAACCCAGTAAAGGACTCTACATAAACTCTTAAGATTCTGGAGGCCGGATGAAGAAATCTACTCATCTTGTACTTGCCCAAGAGGAGCCTCCTATATAAGTTCCTTGGCTCGTTTTAATTCTTCTGGCTATATATCCTGAAGTGGGATTGCTGGGTCATATAGTAGTTCTATTTTTAAGTTTTTGAGGAACTTCCATTCTGTTTTCAAACTCATAGAAACAGAGAATAGAATGGTAGTTGCCAGGGGTTCAGAGAAGGATAGAGAGTTGGTTCAATGGTCATAATGTGTCACTTACATACAATGAATAAGTTCTACACATCTTCTGAGCAACATAGTACTTACAGTTAAAAATACTGTGCTGTAGACCTGGCCAGTTGGTTCAGGCATCATCCCATAACCCAAAATGTCACAGGTTCAACTCCCAGTTAGGGCACATGTCTAGGTTGTTGGTTTGGTCCCTAGTCAGGGTGCA
>PVJI01025047.1:0-21035 GCA_004026765.1 Micronycteris hirsuta | reverse complement strand
GTCTTACCTCTTCTAGGTACTTAATTTTGGAGAAACAAGCTCCTTTTAATTGGATAGGCTAGAAGTCCTGCAGAGCAAAGTATATAAAAGATGAAATCCAGATTTTAGCTCTAAGTCTCCTGGTCTGCTAACTGTATTTACAGAACTTCGCAAGATCTGTCTCCTTCCTGATGATTCAAACACTTACTCCTTTGGGAACCCTCTTCCAATGGAAAATATGGTGCATTTGATGCTCCTGCTACTTACATTAAAACATTCCCAAATCCCCTTCTGATAGCACAGATTCAAGGCTGATTTCCCTTGGAAGCTAATTCTACTGTCACCAGCCATATAGGACTATCTAGCTCCCTTCATACCAAGTCCCACCCCTCTGCATAGGAATTGGCTCAGAAAACCTATACATTTTCCCACCACATAGAACTGTTTAGCTATACAGTACCTTAGCCAGGATTAGCTAGGTCTGTTAGCTGTCATGTCTTTGGCAAATACAGTACAGCAAAAGCTTGAACTCCAAGTTCCACCAAATGAAAGCACATGCATCTTTTATAATCACATGATTCTACATTCTAGAACACCCCCCACAATGATGAAAATTCTTAGAATGTGGAGGGACAGGGAACAAGGATTGTGACCTCATAAATTTCTATTCATCTAAATTCCAGTGATGATTTCAGCATTATTTGGTTTGGAAAATAGGATATTGCCCTG
Source organism: Micronycteris hirsuta (assembly GCA_004026765.1). NCBI lineage: Eukaryota > Metazoa > Chordata > Mammalia > Chiroptera > Phyllostomidae > Micronycteris > Micronycteris hirsuta. The sequence goes on along the minus strand of PVJI01025047.1, from coordinate 20,327 downwards.
ACTGGTGTGGCTCAGTAGGTTGAGCATCACTGCACAAAGTGAAAGGTTGCAGGTTCAATTCCCAGTCAGGGCACGTGGCTGGGTTGCCGGCCAGGTCTCCAGCTGGGGAAGGGTGAGAGCCATGCCAACCAATTGATGTTTTTCTTGTCCACTGATGTTTCTCTCTCTTTTTCACTCCATTTCTCTCTCTCTAAAAATAAATAAATAAAATCTTTGAAAGAAGAAAAAAATGAAAAATAGGATATTTTCTCCCAATCCTAATGTAGTTTCCTATATCTAATCCAGTGTGTCGATTAGTATGTCACCTTTGTAGGAGCAAATGGTGTATCAGATGGTTTGTTCTAATTCCATAGTTCCTTTACATTTATGTATGTTTTATATATACCCATGCATATGAATATCTTTAAAATGCCATTAATAGATGGACATTTATTAAAAAAATATATATCTTCTGTTCAGAATTGTCTTTGTGGATGATTTAAATACTAGAAGTTGGAAATTATAATGGAAGTTATGATAAAGTCTAATCCTTGGGTAATCTGAACTGGAAAGATTATATCCCATGGCTCATGTTGCTAGGGACAGCGATCCTAAATGAAGAAGAGGGGCATACAGTTAAACTAATCTATTACTCAATGTTGGTTTATAGGGTTGCTATAACAAAACACCACAAACTGAGTGGCTTAAATAGCATCAAAATATTTCTTCACCTGTTGAAGGCTAGAAGTTCGATATTAAGATGTCAGCAGGGTTGAGAGAATTTGATCCAGGCCTTTCCCCTAATCTCTAATGGTTTTCTGGCAGTCTTTGGTATTCCTTGGCTTGTAAAAGCATCCTCCTGATCTCTGCCTTCAACCTTGCAGTCATTCTCCCTGTGTGCATGTCTCTGTGTCCAAATTTCCCATTTTATAAGGTCATTGGTCATATTGCACAGGCCCACCTCAATGAATTACATCTGGATGACCCGATTTCCTATTAGAGTCGTTTTCTGATGTAGTGGGGGTTAGGACTTCAACATATGAATTTTGGGGGAAACATAATTCAATCCATAACACCCAGTTATAGGTTTTACATGTTTTCAACTAACTATTGTAAAATTATTCCACAAAGTGATTATACCAATTCACTCCCACCAGCAGTGTATGGGTGTTCCTGTTGCTCCACATCCTTGCTAACACTTGGTATTGTCAGTCCTTAGTTTTTGTCCAGTCCTTAGATGGGAGTAAAATTATAATTAATTTCCATTTACTTAATTATTAGGGAGGTTAAGTTCTTTTCATATTTATTGAGTGATCCTGTTTCCATTTTTGTCAATTACCTATTAGTTTATTTTGCCTATTTTCTATCATTTTCACTAAAAACATATGTACTGAGTACCTATTATGCACCACATACTATTTTAGGCACTTGAGATATGGTAGGACATAATTTCCATTCACATATGGCTTATATCTGGAAAGAATGATACCAAAAAATCCAATATGAGGTAATGAGCATATTAGAAGATGATACGGGCTGTGAAGAAAACTGAAGCAGAGAAGAGGAGAAGGAATGCCTTCGTGGTGACTTGCAATTTGAAATCTTATGACCAGGGTAGGCTGCATTCAGAAGGCAATCTTTGCAGAAATTCTTGGAAGACGTGAGAGAGCAGGCCATGTGCCCAAATGGTGGAAGGGTTTTTCCACAAAAGGATTAGAGGAGCAGCTACCTGAGCAGGGGAAGGGGAATAGGAGGTTAGGTCTGAGACGTGAGGGGAAGAAGGGGCAATCTTGTGAAAAATCATGGAGAATTTTGAGCAAAGCACTTGCTAAAAAAATTATTCCAGCTATTAGGTTGAAATAATAATTAAAAATTGATAGCAATTATGTGTGTGGTGCTTTTGAGCACTGAGCCAGGCACTTTACATATATTAACTCATTTAAGATATTCCAATTAGGAAGGAAGGAGTGGAAGCAGGGAGACCTGTTCTGGTTATTAGTTCTTTCCTTACTGATTTGTAGAGTTTCCTTATGTATTCTAGGCACCACTTATCTTTTGGCGATTGATTATATGTGCTTTCAAATACCTTCTCCCATGTTGTGCGTTGTTTTACTATTTAAATTAATTTTGCTATTTAGAATATATATATTTCTTTGTACATGTGTTCTCTCTTGTTCTGGCTTTCTCTCATTAACGTCTTAGTGAATGCCTTCTTTAACTCCAGTAACCCACAATTTTTGCTTAGTAATTTCCTCTTCTCTGCTACCATTACACTTGATAGAAACTTCTTTCGAAAAACTAAAATTGCCTAGGAAGCATGTCTTCTCCATTGTTCTGTGAATTCCAGGATGTGATAACCTGTCTTACAAATTATGTCCCAGTAACTAACATATGCTCAATAGGTAGTATAGGTAGGTGGGGAAAAGTGGTCTGATATCACTTCGCCTGGGAAAACGCGGAAATGGATGATGAACTTCAGTGAGTGAAACGGAAAAGAAAGGTGTGATGGGAAATGCAACTGCAGAGTGATAATGCTTTGGCTCAATATACCGAGCATACTGTACGAACCTTTGCAGTTAACAGCTCACCCAGACAACAGCTTTCATTTTACTAGGACTACACTGTGTAAGGAACGCCAAGGAATTCGCCAAAATTTAAACAGAGTGCAGGCTCCTGGAACGACTACGTCTAAGCTTCTGGTAGCTTGGACTATTTCCGTCAACCTTTGGGCAACCTGTCGGCGGTGGAAGGGATAGAAACGAAACAGTAGACACCTAACACACGACCCTCCCCACTAGCGCCTGGATAGACGCTGATGTACTCATTGAGCGTGCGTCGATTTTCCCTTCCGGAATGGGCGGGGTAAAAGCCCGGCTGGGTGGAGACCCTGAGGGGGAGGAGCCAAGCTGTTTCCAAGGTGACGTAGTGGCGGCCTCGGTGGTGGATTGAGCGGGTCTGAACGAGATTCCCAGAAGGCTTTGCGCACTCCGCTCCTCGGCGCTGTCATGGCGGGCTTGCTGAAGAAGGTGAGTCTAATGGAGGTCACCGACGGAATTTAGACAGCGGGGTAGGGTCCGCCCCGTAGGCCCTCATCCCGCGGGTGGTGGCCGGAACGGGCGCGTCCTGGCGGTGCTTTGGGGCGCTCGTTCTTCTGTGGGCTCAGCGGGAGAAAAGAAGCTCCAATGCAACTAGCGGCATTGGGGGACCGGGAGCTGGTTTCCGGCTGCTGTTACCGGGGGTTTTGCTTTTTCTTAGTGGTGGACGCGCCGAATTGTAAACAGCATGATCGTGTTTTGTTTTTGAACAGACTACTGGCCTCGTGGGGTTGGCGGTGTGTGAGAGTCCGCACGAGGTAGGTGCCTCTTTTCTTCCTTCATTCCCGAGTTCCCAAGGAAGAATAGAACCCGCGACCTTGTCTGTCGACCGGTCAAAGGATGATCCCTCCTCGTGAGCGCTGGACGGGAGCGGTCTACTTCGTTGATCCGGAGCCACATTTTTTGTTCTTTTTGCCATTACCTTTTTCTTCAGCCACTTTTCTTGTTGACCATTTTTTGTGGCAGTTCTCGTGGCTTCACTGGTACTTCTGTTAGTGTCCTCCCAAATCCGTATCTTAATTTTTCACCTTTTCTCCTGCCTCTCCTCTTCTGCCTAGGTGCCCGAGATTTCACTTAGGCTTACCGAAGGTATCGCTCTAGCATTTGCCTCATTTGTCATCACTTTTCCTTTTTAGTAGATCTTTCCCTTCGGTATTGACATGCTTCCACCTTTAAAAAAACAAACAAAAACCCCAAAACAAAAATATCGCCTTCGATCCTTTTCCTCCCTCCAATTACCACACCATTGTTCTCCCCTTACAGATAACTTGTTATCTGTACTCAAGAGTTTCCAATTTTTTAAATTTTATTTCCAAATTAAAAAAAAAGAATTTGAGTTACAGATTACAGTCAGTATTATTTTGTATTAATTTCTGGCGTGCAGCATAGGGTTAGACAGTCATATGCTTTACAAAGTGTTCCTCCTGATATGTCCAGTACCCACCTGGCACTGGATTTCCTGTGACTATTCTGTAACTGCCCATCTGTGCTTCTCAGCCCCTTCACCTTTTTCACCCAGTCCCCCAGCTCCGCTCCCCTCCCCTCTGGCAACCATCATAAATTTAACCAAGGAGGTAAAGGACCTGGACTGAGAAAATTATAAGACAGTGAAGAAAAATGGAAGAAGATGCAAGTAAATGGAAGTGGATACCACTTTATGGGTAGGAAGAATTAACATTGTTAAAATGTCCATATTATCCAATTTCTCTTATTCCCCTTTGAACACACTCCAGTCAGGTTTGGCCAGAGTGCTCTTTTCTTTTCAAGGTCACAGTGCTCTCAGTACTGCTGAATTCAGTGGTCATCTCTCATTTCTCAGCTTACTTGACCCAGTAGCAGCATTTGACACGTGTGGCATCGGCTCCCTCAAGCACTTTTTATACTGTGCTTCAGGACTCTCCCTGTTTTTTACCCCGGCTCTTTTTCCCTTCTCCTGTTTTGGTTATTCCTTATATCCCACTTCTAAATTTTGGTGTTCTAAGACTTAGTTTTTTGACCCTTTCTCTACTTTTATTTGCTTTCTTGTGGTGTCTGGATCTAGTTTAGTGGTTTTAAGTACTACCCTATACACTAATAACTCTTAGATTTCCATATCAAGCACTGACCTCTCCCTTTGTGAGAGTGTTGTGTATTTAATTGTTTAGTGGACATCTTCACTTGGATGTCAAGCAGGCCACTCTGACTTAACATGTCCAAAATTGGGTTCCTGATCTTAAAACCTGCTCCTCTCTTAGGCTTGCTCATCTCGGCGAACGGCAGTTCCATTCTTCCAACCACTTAGGTCAAAAACCTTGAAATCATCTTTAATTTCTTTTTTCTCTCACACACCACATTTGGTGCTTCAGTAAATCCTCTGTGTTTTGCCTTCAAAATATATTCCGGTTTTGACCACTCACCACTACCTGTGCTGCTACCCTGTTCTGAGCCACCATCACCACTGCCAAAGATAATTGCGTTTGCTTTGTAACGGCCTCTCCCTGTTTGTCTCTGCCTCAGTTTGGTCATTTTTCAACCACAGTAGAATCACCTGCTAAACTGTAAGTTAAGACATGTCACACCTTTCCTCAAAACCCTCCCGTGGCATTAACTGTAAACTAAAGAGCCCTTATCATGGCCCTCCATCTCACTAGTTAAGAGACTGTATTCTTCTACCGCATCTTGTTTTTTGCCGGTCTCTGTTTCGAATGTGGGTTTTCATGACGCCAGCAATTTTTTATTACTCTGTTCACTGCTAGAACTGTGACTGGCACAAGGTGTGTGCTCAGTAAGTGTTTGTTGAGCAATTGTCCTGTACTCATATGAGTTCATAATGACTTTAGATTCATTACAGACTCATTACAGCTTAGATTCAAAACCTGAAGTCATGTTTTTCCATTTCTAAATGTGTCATGCACTGTGGATTCTATTTTTTCTTTTTTTTTTAATTTAGTCTTTCTTGTAATTTATTCCATTACCATTTAGTCCCCTTATACCCGCCTCCCCTCAGCAGTCACCACACCGTTGTCGGCGTCCACGAGTCCTGTTTGCTCCATCCCTCACCCCCTCCTCTGTCATCCTTCTCTCCGTCTGTGAGTCTGTCCCCATTTTCCTTGAGAATTATCAGTCTTTGTACTCCCCAGGCTGGGGATTTGGATATCATAGTAGACACTGCTCTTACTCTTGCATCTTTATGTTCACTCCAGTCATGAGTTCTGTCGATCTTTTTCTCTGACACCTCTCCAGACTCACCGCGCTCTCTCCTTCCCCTACTGTTACTACCTCAGTCAAGTCCTTTGCTCTAGTTTAGAGAGTTGCAGCAACTTGCTACTGGCCTTTCTGCTTGTCCCTTCATTTAATCCGTTTTACTCACTACTGCCAAATTATTTTCTGGAAGCACAGATCTAATCATAAACTATCCCTAAATCTTTGTATTGCCCACAGAATAAAGCCCAAAGGCGTTAACTTGGCATGCCAAACCACTTAAAATCTTTTTCTCCAGCCTCACCTTCTAAGCATGTCCTAGGTGTCCTATATTGAATCCATGTGCTGTCTAATAAAAATACAAGTCATAAATGTAACACATATTTGTTATTTTCTAGGAGTCATTTTTATCAATAAGGTAAATTTAATACATTTTATCTAACAAACTGAGAATATTAACATTTCAATATATAATTAATATAAAAATTGATATTTTGTAGTCCTTTTTTCATACTAAGTATTCAAAGTTCAGTGTGTGTTTACACTTCTACCACATCTCTGTTCTGACTAGCCACGTTTCAAGTGCTCAATTACCATAGTTGGCTGGTGGCTACTCCATTGGACAACACAGATCAAGGAAAATAGAACTACATACTGATTACTATATGTTCCCTGTATTTTCTGTCATTCAATCCTATATATGTAGTCTATGTGTAAAATCACCTTTTTCAACATCTTTAGTTGTCCAAGTCCTACCGTCCCTCCAGGTCTATCTGCATTGCTGCCTTTTCTGTGACCCCTTCTCTGATACCTGCTGAAGTGACTACTTCCCCTGTGGAATAACAATGCTAACATTTAATGAAACCTAATGAGTGCCGGATACTGTTGTAGGTTATACAATACCCTGTGAAAGAGATATATGTATAACCTCATTTTAAAACTCAAGTCTCTTAAGAGGCCTTTCTTTTGCCATACCCTTTGCTAAAATTGAGAAGAAATATGGCTAAAAAACCCACACACAATTCAGATTATATGTTCTTTGTGATAGGCTCCATATTAGTTTAGTAAAGTACCCTCTATTATGGAATATCATATTCAAATTAAAAATAATGTCTAAATATGCAGACCATTTGTTAAGTAAAATGATTCTTACAGATCCTTAGGGTTAGTTTGTTCACATATGTGCGTGTGTATGCCTATTGATTTTATACAATTAAACTAAAACAAATTTCAAACAAAAAATAAACAGTAAGGAAAAGTTTATTTTTCCTAAATTGTAAAAGAAATATGGCATAGACATGAAGAAATTACAGCAATTAAAATGCTTTTTTAAAGGAACAGTTGTCTTTTTTTTTTAAACCTGCAAGACTTTTTAAAGTATTCCATTTAACCTTTGGTGGTATTTTAAAATGGAAATTTGTATGATTTGTCTTTTCAGAGGCTAAAAATATTGTACACCAAAATTCTTGATGTTCTTGAGCAAATCCCTAAAAATGCAGCATATAGAAAGTACACAGAGCAGATTACAAATGAGAAGCTGGATATGGTTAAAGCGGTAAGTACCTGACTTAATTTTGTTTTCTTGGATTTATGGTATCCAATGAAACTTTAACAAAATTAAGTTATGCTTTTTTTTTTGTATATTCTACACTTTCTTCTTATTTGTATTCTTTCTTTCATGCTTTTTTTTCATCCTTTTTTCCTTTCATTTATCAAACTCCTATGTACTGAGTGCTTTCTGTGAGCAAGGGCCTATTAAAACTGCTGTAAAAGAATACGATCAAGTGCATTTCCTTCTCAGGTACCCTTGAAATGTATTTAACTTGTTTCCATTTTAAAAGAAAAAGAAAATGTATTTTTATATTTTTCTTTACTTTTGCCCTTTTTCTCTCTTCTCTCACAGCAATGTCAAATGAAGAATAGTTCACTGTCATTACTTTCACTTAATAGCCCTAAAAGTCTTTTCTCTGACCTGTGCTATTTCAGCTGCGCTTTAACTGATTGGTCTATGTGTCCTCTCATTCCACATGATTATATGTCCCATACTACTAATAGAGTGATTTTTTTTTAGTATGTAAATCATGGTGTCTTTCAGCTTAAAAACTTTACTGTGGTTTCCTGTCCAGTGTTTTTCGAAGACTGAGTTTATAGATTTGTGCTGAGCTGGTGGTATGAAACTCACCTAGCTATCTCTATCTACATGACTTTGATGTACAGCCAGGATTAGGAACCACTGACTCACACGATAAAGTCTTTTCGCATGGATGAAAGGCTCCCCAAGGTCTGGCTCTAGGTTATCTTCCCAATCTTACCATTTCCTATTTTGTACCTTATACTCAGCAATATACTGAACTGCTGACAGTTACATGAATTCCACGCAATTTTATTTTTGCGGATTTTTCCCCCCTCTTCCTGGAATGCCCTTCCTTTATCTATCTGGCAGTTCTTACTTAGTCCTCAAGATCCATCACCTTTTCTGTGAAATCTTTTCTTACATCCGTAAGTAAAGATTGACGGCTTCGTGCTTGTAATGTGCCTGTCATACTTTATTGTGTTTCATTTATGTCTCCTCTGCTAGTACGTAAGCTGCTAATGAATGATGATTGCATCTGTCTTGTATCCCAAGAGTTTAGAGTAGTACCTAGCACTTACATAAGGTCTCTCAGAAATGTTCGTTTATCCACAAGTCTAAAAACAAATAGTTTTTACACTTCATAATAGTTAAATCGCCGATTCCTGTTTTTGGTTAAATTATCACAGATTTTTAACTCCCCTTAGAGCTACCCAGAGTTTTAGTGAATATTACTAATGATTGCAAAGTATCTATTGGCTAAGCCTAAAGTGGAAATGAAAAAATATTTTTTCATATTAATCTAGGGAGACATTGTTATAAAGCACTGGTTTGTAGCTTGTCCGAAGTTTTCATCTCAGTTCTAATACTTATTTGCTAAATTACTGTTGGCATATTGCCCATTTCTTTGTCTCAATTTCCTTATCTATAACCTGGGGGTATTAATAACTATTTTGAACATTTATTATTAGGACCAAATGAGGTGATTTATGTGAAGTACTTAACACAGTTGCAAACGTATATTGAGCATTCAGTACATGGTACGTTGTTTAGCTTAATGGCATTATGCCATTGGTAAATAAAAGTCACATTATTGTAAGACAAATTTTAAATTGTTTTTCTAACACTGGCTTTTCTTCAGTTGAAAATATTACTGAACATTCTTTGGATTTGTAACCTTCACCCTCCTGGGTCTCTTATAACAGTGACCAGCTTTCCTCTTTTGTTTTTGATTTTTGGCTTCATAGCTCAGTTAATTCTGAATTAAACACTCTTTCTCAAACATGTTCATCTGCTTTCCCCCCTTCCTTTATAACTACTCTTTATTTATTCAAGAAACACTGAATGCTGCTTGCGTGCCCCATGTTGTTCTAGGCATGAAAGGTAGTGCTTACATGAGAGTGAACCAAACATCAAAAACCCTGCCTTCTCACTAATGATGGGAGACAAAGATAAGTAAATAAGTAAAATAAGTAAGTGAATAAAGAAGTACATTACATAGTATGTCAGAAAATAGTAAATGTAGTGAAGGAAAATTTAAAAAGGAGGAAGATTTCGTTCCAGGGTAACGAGGGATGTTATAATATGTATTAGTTTCCTGCTGTAACCAATGACTACAAACTTGGTCACTTAAAACAATAAAAATTTATTCTCTTAAATTTCTGGAAGCCAGAAGTCTAAAATCAGTATCAGAGGCCCAAATCAAGGTATTGGCAGGGTTGTATTCCTTCCCTTTGGAGGCTCTAGGGTAGAATTCATTTCTTGCCTCTGCCAGTTCTGGTGGCTTTTGGCATTCCTTGGCTTGTGGGTGCATCACTCCAAACTCTGCCTCTGTGGTCACATTACTTTCTCCTCTTCTATGTGTAATTTACCTCTGCCTTTTTCTTATAAGGGTACCTGTAATCGTATTTAGGGCTCACTTGGGTAATCTAGGAAAATCTCCCGATTTCAAGATTCTTAATCACCTACAAAGTCTTTGCCATCTAAGGGAACATTTACAGGTTCCAGGGGCAACCGTGGGGCATTATTCAGTTTATCACAATACAAGTGGTCCTCCCTAAGGAGAGGATACACAAGGGAAGACTTGGGTGGAAGTGAGGAACAACAAGCTGTGCAGATGCACAGGGTCAGCCAGCAGATGCCTTGAGGCAGGAGCATGCCAGTTCCTGTAGAGAATATCTTTTTTTCTCCCTCTTTTTTATTTCATTATGGGCCAAAAACCCACCCTATTTACATATGTATAGGCATGTTTTTTGGTTTTCAAAAACTTAGTCTACTGGAAAATAAGTAAATATATGTCATTGGATCTTCTAAGTCCAATGTATTAGCATTTCTTTTTTTAAAAATAACCTTTATTGAAGAATAATATACACAAAGAAATGTGCAGAAATCGTAAGTATAGAGCTTGATGAATTTTCACAAAGCTCTAGCACTCGTGTTAACAGCAAATCAAAAGGGGACATTTCAGAACACCGGAGTCCTTGTTTCCTTCTAAGTTACTGCCTCCTAGAAGACAGCAGCTCGCTGACTCCGACGGGTTTGAGTGGAGCCAGTATCTACCCTCTTCTGTGTGGTTTCTTTCACTTAATACTACGTGTGAGAGAATCATCTGTGCTATTGTTTATAGTTATAGTTTGCTCATTGTCATCGCTTTACAGTATTTTACTATATTCAAATACTGTAGTTCATTCAATCTTTTAAATGTGGTCATTTGGACAGTTTGTAGTTTGAGGCTGATTTGTGCTTCTTGGAACATTCTCGAACATGTCAGTTGGTTAACATATTATGCTTTTCTGTTTGGTTTATACCTAGGAGTGGAATTCTGGGTCATAGAGTAGCTATTATTTTTAATACTAATGGTGTCAGAGGAAATGTAAGTAATACTAAGAAAATAAAGTGATATTTTAAAATCTGTATTTTAGACAAACTGAATTAGGCACCATATTTCTTCTCTTAATAAGCATGTAAATACATGTTTAATGTTTTTTTTTTTTAATATTTTATTCGCTTATTTTTAGAGGGAGTAAAAGAGGGAGAAAAGGAGAGAAACATTGATGTTCGAGAGAAACACCGATTGGTTTCTTCTCTCATGCCCCCAACTGGGACCCAGCCTGCAACTCAGGGCATGTGCCTCAACTAGGAATCGAGTTGGCAGCCCTTTGGTTTGTGGGATGATGCCCAACCCACTGAGCCATACCAGTCAGGGCCATGTTTAATACTTTTTAGTATTAAGATAGAAAAGCAGTAAAATAGAGAGATTAAACAGGTTTCCACCAAATACCTGGTAAAAATTAGTAAGGATACGATGAAAGAAAAATTAATTACGTTTGTTATAGCAAGTGCATTTTTTGTATATGAGTTTTTAAAATATAGGATATTCAAACATTCAGATATTGTGTTTCTTTGTTTAAATATTTTTCTATTGTTTTTTTCCTCACCTTAAATTATAGGAACCAGATGTTAAGAAATTAGAGGACCAACTTCAGGGTGGCCAAATAGAAGAGGTGATTCTTCAGGTAAAAAAAAGCTGTTGAATATTTAGATGTTTAGCTTCAAAAGTTCAGAGACACAGTGAATACAGGCACAAAATTGACATTGCAGAAAGAAAGAAAAACTAAATTTCTTATATCAGTTCACCAAATATAAGTCTAATCACATGTAGAAAATACTCCTAATGTGTATGTAAGTTAAATAGCATTGATTATAATTTGAAATCACAAGACTTCTGTTAGAAGTTTGGGGTTTGATATCCTTTGAATATAATGGGCACATTCTTGTTAGCCTTACCTCGGTTCAAATGAATAACAATATTACTGTTATTTCAATAATTTTATCTCTTTAGATACTGCTTTTAAGTTTTAATGGCTTGGTAAGAATGCTATCATTTTTCATTAAATTGGGGGGAATGATGCCCCCACTTTTTTTTGGTTATGCATTTGTTTCCCCAATTACAAGTAAGGTTAGTTGTGTTCTTTGCTATTTGACTTCAACTGAATATTTTCTCCCATATGAAGAGGTTTTTAAAATTTTTATTTGGTCAAATAATCCTCCCTCTGTGTATTCCTATGTCTTTCTTCCTTTTATACAAGTCTGACAAATATTTAGTTCTGTTTCATTTAGTTTTTACATGTTTTTGTATTTTTCAAAAAATGTAGTTATTTTTTCTTTAAGTTTTCTTGCCTTTTTTCAAAGGACAAATAAAAGGAAATATTAGAAATGATCATAGATTAGGGAGTTATTTCACCAGTAGTTGTGATGTTCAAAAGAATTGATAGATGGCACTGTTCAAAGAGGAACAGGGCATTCAGACAGCTTCTGAGGAAGGTAGACCATTTCAGTCACGCGGAGGCCCGCTTTCCTGGTCTTGCCATTCACTTGCCATGTTTGACTGTGGTACTAGATACAGTGTTATGGGAACTTTCTGCAAACTTCTTATTATTGTCCTCTTCCTAGTCCTCGTTTTTCCTACCTGATTTCACTTTGATCATGACTTTAGTTGATAATCTTAATATAAATTGTAGTCTCAGGGTTCATTAAGTATTTTTAAGTCAGCCATGCAGTTTGCACATTTTTATGGGCAAGATAAGTTTCATAATGTTTTATATAACCCAGTGTATCTAAATTACTAGAACATAATCAGTATAAAAATTGAAATATTTTACATTCTTTTTTACACTAAATCTTAAAAATTTGGTGTGTATTTTATACTTGTAGCACATCTGAATTTGAGCTAGCTACATTTCAAGTGATCAGTCAGTAGTTATATATGGGTAGTGGCTGCCATAAAGATGGTCCATTTTTAGAGGGAAGGTGAGAGAGGAATGAGGAAGAGATAGCCTGCTAGCAGCTAGAGGCGAGGGAGGGAGTGGGCTATGAGGGCCGCATGCAGTAGGGGCCAGCTCCCTGAATAGATTTTCAGGGCTAGACACCCTCCCCACACAACGCAGTGCTTTGGACATAGGAAAAAAAGCATGAGTGTTCAAGAGTCCCAGACCAGAAAGCTGGCAAATGGCCATCCTAAGGGATATTTTTATTCAGTATTTCTACTGTTTTCTCATCAGTCTTAGCAAATACCTCTGCCTCCAGATTCCTTTAGTCTACACTTCAACTTGTCGTTGATACACATTTTAGATTGTTGCTGCTAAACATTGATTGGCTATTTTGAACCATTGGCATAAATGGGATGTTGTCTTTTAACTTTAGAATTACAGCTTTTGATGAAATCTAAGCACTTACTCTGTGTTTGAATTCCTTTTCTGAAATCCTGACAAGTGTTCAACAGTGTTCTTCTAAGTTGGCCAGAGTTGTATGTCTCTTTGTTCTAGGAAAAATGTGAAATGATAAGATACCTAAAACATATTTGTTAAATGTGTTACCAATTGCGTTTGAAAGGAAAAATAAATGTGTAACAGTCTGAATAAAGAAATGAATCCAGTCAATAAATTATCTTTTGCAGCTACTGTAGTCCTACATTTCATACATCACTGTTTTATAAACGGGTCTCAGAGGATTATGGATCATGAAATCAGACAGGTGGCTTGTGACTAGCACTTAAAATGCAATAGAAAACAGAGTGCATCATAGTTATTATAGTAAAGGTAATATTTTTTTGTTTCAGTTATATTTGTATATTGTGGACCCCTCAGTAAAATCTTTTTTTCTTTTACTGTGGGCCATGGTAAAATAAAGTTTGAAAGCCATTGACATCAATGAGCAGACATACTGTTGACCCTCAAAGAATCTGTAATCTAATGATGACATATATGATTAAGATTGAACTCACCAATTAAACAATCTAATAGCAAATTTTAACCAAATAGAAGAAATCAAAATCTGTTCTTACTCATGATAATTGCATAGCTGTGACAATGAAGGTAATTTAATTAATATTCAACATTTGGTGGTAGAACAGCTTATTAGGTATTAATACAAAAATAGTAGCTCTGATAGTTATATTTTAGTTATTAACTTTGATAAATATTTATTACACAATATAATCAAATAATTTTTTTTTAAATTTTATTAACAGGCTGAAAACGAACTAAGTCTGGCGAGAAAAATGGTGCAGTGGAGACCGTGGGAGCCGTTAGTGGAAGAGCCTCCTGCCAACCAGTGGAAATGGCCAATATAATCACCAGCAAATGACTTGTGTGTTGAAGGGAAACTGATGTAATTAAATGTTCTGTTATATCAAGGATATGTCCATAGTATTGACATCTAATAATTAAGAAAACTGATGTGGAACATATTTAGGAGACTTGTTAAAATTGATGATTATGGTAATAGGGACTTATGACTCAGTTTTTGGTAAAGCATTCATTCAAATTATTTTAAAGATGATATTTTATAAAATAGAGGTTCTATAAGATTTGAAAATTGGAAAAATTTCTGTGTTTCAGTGCACAGGCCATATGTTTGATAGGTGAAATATTTTTAGTAGTACCTCTGACACATTTGGTATTTATTTTGACAAAACCAGGAAGAAATTTATTATTGCTTAAACAAATGTATAGGTCATTGTTTGAAGTGAAGTAAGAAAAACCATTAAATTACAATTCATTGTACAGTTGAGAAAATTGATTTTGTATTTGAAAGAAAGATTTCTTATTTACAGTGGTAGTTGGAAACTTAACCTTTTTTTTTTTTTTAAGATTTTATTTATTTATTATTAGAGAGAGGGGAAGGGAGGGAGAAAGAGAGGGAGAGAGAAAGAGCGATGTATGGTTGCCTATATCACATGGCCCTCACTGGGGACCTGGCCCGCAACCCAGGCATGTGCCCCGACTGGGAATCGAACCGGGACCCTCTGGTTCCCAGTCCGCGCTCCATCCACTGAGCTACACCAGCCAGGCCTCCTTTTGTCTCATTTAAGGAAGTTAGCTGTCTGGTCGTTGATCCGACTGCCCCAGGAGAGGGTTTCTGTGAAAGAGGAGGTGACAGGAGTCCCAAGCTTATCTGGCAGACGGACAGGCTTTTACTCAGAACATCTTAGTTGTGTGGTTATAACTTCAGGTGGAGTCACGAAGTAGTTTTTACTAAGTTTCCAGTGAGTTAACTGGGTATCAAGATAAAGCTGTTCAAGGAAAGAAATGATTGACAAGTTTAAGGTTAAACAAAAATAAAGTTAATTTTCAGGTGTCCTCAGCATTTCTTTCTAGCCCATATCATTTCTAAAAACTTAGTTAAATTTGCTATTTCTTACCTTCAAAGACAGTTCTTTGGGGTTTGTGTGTGTGTGTGTGTGCGCGTGCACACGTGCATGTGTGTTTTGCTGTCTCTGTGGCAAAGCAGAATCAGAATGAGAAAGAAAATTGTATTTTTTCCCCAATAAATTTCTCCCCTTACAGTGCTGTAAATGGAATGCTAAATCAATATTAAATGAAGTGGATTGAGTTACATGTTAGCAGCCAGACTGTAAAGAGAAAGCTTCTGTGGGGGCAGCGGGAAAGGCTTTAGAGGGAGAGTGAGAAGTCCAGGGGTTCTCATGCCCGTGGTTCTAGGGCCATTGTGAACTCGGTGACTTAGTAGAGGCAAGTTGTCAGCCCCTCCGAATGGCCTATTCCCTGCTCTGTAAAAGAAGTAGAATTTGTGATTTATAACTTTCTTTTCAATTCTAAACATTTGCTTTAGTATATAATACGTTATATTTGTTGATATGAAAATATACGGTTGATCCTAGAGCATGTTTACATAGATGCATTTAAGATAACTTCTTAACCAACCAGAAAAACAGAAAGGTGGCCCGATGAGCCTTTGTCATATTTTCAGCACCACTTCTCCCGTGACTCTTGGGCATCTTCTGTATTGCACCAAGAGAGCTCCAGTGGCTATCGATAAAAGGGGACCTTATTGACGTTTGTATTAGAAATGCAAGTTGTAGTTTAGTAGTAGCTGTAATGATAATATAATAATAGTTAATTTGTAAATGTTTGCCAGGCACTAAGTACTTGACTGATTTCACTCATTAAACCTGCACAACTCTTACAAGTGAAATCCTGAAAATTATGTCCATTTTCCAGACAAGGAAACCAGAATCCAATGTGCGTAGTGCTTCCCTGCAATTGTGGAACATGGGGATCCTAGAAAAATCGAGGCAAAGAGACGGTGTAATAACATACCCATGATCAAATAATAGTAAGCTGTGGAGCTACGTTTTGAACGTAGACAGTCTTGCTCCAGAACTCATGCTCCTAACCATGATACTCTTCCTTGAAATGCTTGAGGTGTCACCCTTGCTTGTACCGTATGGGCTGTACCAGAAGAACAGACATCCTGCCCTCTTGACTTTCTCTGTGAAAGTACAGTGCATATAAAGAATAAATACGAAGAGAAGTAGTATATGGGATTTTGCGCAAAAATCTTCACATAGATCACAGGCTCATAACTGGTAGGTATGTAAAAGGCATTGCGGTGTGGGCCATCATTTGTTTTTCATGTTTTCTAACTGCCTGTATACAGCCTTGTGCTTGATTGTTTTTACTCTTTCAGATGTTTTCCAGTGTCTTCCTATATACTTCCAGATGAAGATTTCCTGACCAGTTAGAAATGATTCTTCTATTTAAATATATTCAGTGTTTCTGAGGGGCAACTAGACTAATTTGAGTAATTTTTAGAATGGCCCATTTCAATTCTTAGACTTCTCCTTATGTGTTATTTATTCAATTACTATATTCCAGACACTTCATAAGATGCGAATCAATTTGAGCTTTGCAAACAAGGAAATGGAAGCAAAATCCAAGCCCCCTTTCTTCTATCTGTGGACTGAATGCAGAATATTCAAATACATAAGCATGCTTTTCTTTGTGGTGAAAATGGCTTATATCTGGGTCACCGTATGATTTTTCATTGAACTTGTAATGATTTTGAGAGTGAAAGGAAGTTACAAGGATAACAGGTATAAATCATTGACCTGGGCAAACAGGATAATGTAGTACACACATAGAGTAAGGATCAGTGCTCAGAGTTGCCATATTTGCTGTACCAGGAGGAGCTGGAGTAGTTTGTCATCTGAATAGGAAGAATATGATAGCAGTGGCAACCATCATATGCCACAGCTACCAGGCTTCACTCTTCATTATTCTGCTTCTCTACCTTTCCCTCAAAAGTGAGGCATAGAAGGAGCTTATTTTGATGGTTGTATTTCCTTTTCTAATTCTGAAGTATAGTTAGGTAAAACTAACAGTTTGTTTTGTTTGTTTTTATAATGTAAAGCAGGCTTATTTGCGGGCACAAGAATGAGTATTAGGACCCTAGATAAACAGGAAAGAAAGCAGTCTGTCAAGTGGAGATCAAGATTTTTAAGTAGATGACTTTGGGACTTCTATTACAATGGGAAGACTTGCTGAATTGCCTTTATGATTTCACTGATATGTGGTCTAATGAACAAAATAAAATAGAAACAAACTCATAGATACAGAAAACAGACTTAACAGCTGTCAGGTGGGGAGCTGGGTGAGAAAGCTGAAGGGATTAAACTCAGACACAGGCAACAATATGGTAATTACAAGAGGGGAAGGAGGGTGGAGGGACAGAGAAGAGGGTATAGAAGGGATAAATAGTTCAGAAAGAGACTTTGGATGTTCAACACAAAAAATATACAGATGATGTATTACAGAATTGTACACTTAAAACCTATATAATTTTATTAACCAATGTCACTCCAATAAGTTCAATGAAAAAAAGTTCTCTTGCCCTGGCTAGTGTGGCTCAATGGGTTGAGCACGGGCCTGTGAACTGAAAGGTCGCCAGTTCAATTCCGAGTCAGGGCGCATGCCTAGGTTTTGGGCCAGGTCCCCAGTTGGTGGCATGTGAGAGGCCACCAATGGCCTCTGATCAATGTTTCCCTCCCTTCCCCTCTAAAAAATAACTAAAATCTTCAAAAAAAAAAAAAAAAAGCCTCTTCATCTGATGCTTCAGCAGGCTTTTCAAGCTGGCCTTCCCAGCTATAATTCCTTGTGACAGCCAAGATGATATTTCTGTTTATCCAGGAACTCTCCCAAGAAATCTAGAGTTCGGTTTGACAATTCTCAGAAGCCAAGAATTCAGGTCTTAAAAGGCATTACCTAACATGTTATCCAACTGTAGAGTGGACTTTTGTGCTCCTATGCCATTTCTCCAGTTCTCTATATCAGGCTTCATGTTTTCGTTTTCAAAGAGAGAAAATTAACAATGTGCATAGGAAAATTTTCACATACAGGCTAATAATCAGCTTTTTCTTCCCTTTCTATAGTTATAAAAAGAAACAAAGGGTATTTTGGAGTCTCGGGTAAAGTACCATTCACTGAACATACCGGGAGTATTTTGCATCTCTGTGCAGAATTTCCTTTAAAACTTGATACTCGATGGGATTGCAGCCTATGCTACAACAATAGTAATGCTCTGAGAAAAAAAGTAAATGAGAAGATAGTCTGATTTAGAGGAGTATAAATAGGTTTATTTTAAATAGAATTCACAAGAATCAAAATGGGAATGTGATATGAGATTTGAATTATTGATGGGAACTGGAGAAATAAATTAAAAAATCTTTATGTAGAGGTAATTAGCCAAAACTTTAGTTTAGTGAAAGTAGTGAGAAAAGTAGTTAATTTATATAGGCCACCCCAAAACCCCAAAGTTTTCACACATCCAAAGTTTGTTCTTACTTATGCTGCATGTCTAATAGGGTCGACAGTGTTCAAGAGTCGCTTCGCACAAGGGATCTGAGCTCAGGATGGCGCCTCTTTAAGACATGCTTCCATAAACACAAGCAGGAGACGGAACACGGTTCATCACACACAGAAATAGAAACAAAACCAAAGTTAAAAAGAAACATCTTTAAAAATCCTCACCCGAGGGCACCTTTGATTCCAGAGAGGGTGAAAGGGAGAGAGAGACATGGGTGTGAGAGAGAAACATCAGTCAACTGCCTCCCATACCAAGGATTGAACCCACAACCTTGTAGTGTAGTGGCTTACACTGCAACCAACTGAGCCACCCGGCCAGGGATCTTACAATGTTTTGTATGTGCTGTAGAACTCAAACATTTATCTTGCCATGCATTGCTAATAATGTTCAAAGAGATTTTTAGGTTCATATCAGCAGGTAATGTTTTTGTAGTGCGCCTAAATGTATTAATAGTGGATTAGCTTCTTTCTGTATATAACTGTAATGGAAAAGCATTTCAGAGATTCTTTTGGAGGGAATTCTCATGATCACAAATATGGGTGTGGTTTTTTTCAGGTGAAAATTTTAGGCATTTTTCTATAACGGGAGAGCTGATTTTTTTTCTCAAGGTAAATTAGTTCCAAAATTCCCTATCTAAATTCCAAACTCCAAAAATTTTCATAACTCATTGGAAGCAAAATCTGACCGGTATTGACATAAAGCTATTTGTGGACTTCATCTCACTTTAATGTGAATATGAATACATTTTTCTACAGAAGTATTAATGTATTTGATTCTGTCTCTCTGATTCTATATCTCTAGACACATTGAAGGTGTCACCGAATATACAGTACATGCCCATATTACCTTTCAAAAACAGGAAAAATCCTGACTTTCAAACATATCTGCCCCTTTTAGGTGTAGGAAAGGGACTATGGAAATACTATGTGTATTTCCAGTCTCTTAACTAGCTCACAGAGGTGTTATGATCCAAATTTAGTCCATATATGTGATTTTCTAAAGCATAACTTTAAGACCTTGGTATTCTAATGTTGTTTCCTAGTTCATTCACTTGTATCAGAATACATTTTAGCCTGAAGTACCAATGGGAAATACTTTGAAATGCTTGATTTCATAAAGCCACTAGGTGGCATCTTTGTAAAAATAAAGCACATTTTAAAATGTTTACTGTATAGTAAATGCTGAGATAAATAAAGGTGTGTTTCATGAGAAATAAAGATAAGTCATTTGGGGCAATAAATTCCCCCAAAGTATAGGTTTATTGTGGAAAATAAATGGAAAATGATGTAAAATTATTTTTCTACTTTTAGAATTGAGTCTTTCCCATTGGTTATTTTCACTTTGCATTTACATTTATTTTACACAACCAAATAATTACTGTGTGTGTGTGGTTTTGATGTGCTAATAACCTTTCCAACCTGAATAGAATGGAGGGCCTGGGAAGCCTACCAATTATGTTAGACTCATAGGGTTTTGTAAGATCATCTCTACAGTAAAATATTAATAGAACATGAACACAGAGCAAGTATCCAGTCACATTTAACACTGTGAAGTACTGATGTTCTCTACCACCAGGTTTTCTTCCCTCCATATCCCACCTCCATGACTAAACCTAGATTTTTCTTACATGGAAGGGCAGTGGATGATACATTTTAAAGAGGAGAGCCAGAAAGGTGAGTGTTTAAAACCAGTGGAATTCTCATTACTAGTAAAATTAAGATATACTATGATTTTGGAGGTATAAGTGGGGGAGTATTTGGAAGCACTTGTCTGCACGCCTCCAATTACCCTGGCTTACCCATAAAAGACTAACTGTAGTGGTTATCGGAATGCTCCTTCTC
>PVJI01025046.1:0-21049 GCA_004026765.1 Micronycteris hirsuta | reverse complement strand
CATCAAGGGGAAATAAAGCCTCAAACCACCGATTGAAACACCTGTGGGGGTTGAGGCGGCAGCAGGAGGAATTCCCAGCCTCACAGGAGAGTTCATTGGAGAGACCCACAGGGACTTGGAGCTACACAAGCCCACCCACCAACCCTGGAGCCAGCACAGAGGGCCCCAACTTGCTTGTGGGTAGCAGGGAAGTACGGAGAGCTGAACAAGTGCCATTGTTCTCTCAGGCCCTGCCCCCACAAGCAGTGTCACAACATAGCAATATCGGTTGTCCCACCCTGGTGAACACCTAAGGCTCTTCCCCTTAAAGTAACAGGTGCACTAAGGAAAAAAAAAAAAAGGCCCAAATGAAAGAACAGATCAAAACTCCAGGAAAAAATACAACTAAGTGACTAAGAGATAGCCAACCTATCAGATGCACAGTTCAAAATACTGGTAATCAGGATGCTCACACTTCGTCAAATTTGTTTGCAAAATAAATGAGCAAAAGAAGGATACACTAAAGTAAACAAGGGGAAATGTGCAGGGAACCAATAGGGATGAGAAGGAAACTGGGACTAAAATCAACGGAGTGGACCAGAAGGAAGAAAAAAACATTCTACCAGAACAGAATGAAGAAACAAGAATTCAAAAAAGTGAGGAAAGGCTTAGGAACCTCCAGGACTTCTTTAAACATCCCAAAATCCAAGTCATAGGGGTGCTAGAAGGAGAAGAGGAAGACCAAGGGATTGAAAACTTATTTGAACAAATAATGAAGGAGAACTTCCCTGATATGGCAAAGGAAATAGACTTCCAGGAAGTCGAGGAAGCTCAGAGAGTCCCAAAGAAGTTGGACCAAAAGAGGAACACACCAAGGCATGTCATAATAACATTACCCAAGATTACAAATAAGGAGAGAATCTTAGAAACAGCAAGAGAAAAGGAGACAGTTACCTACAAAGGAATTCCCGTGAGACTGTCAGCTGATTTCTCAAAAGAGACCTTGCAGGCAAGAAGGGCTGGAGAGAAGTATACCAAGTCATGAAAGGCAAGGACCTACATCCAAGAATACTCTATCCAGCAAAACTTTCATTCAGAATGGAAGGACAGATAAAGTACTTCTCGGATAAGGTCAAGTTCAAGGAGTTCATCATCATCCAGCTTTTATTATATGAAATGTTAAAGGGATTTATATAAGACATGGAGGGTTATCAACAGGGGAGTGGGAGGAGGAGAGAGGGGGAAAAAGCACAGAGAATAAGTAGCATAAGCAGTAGATAGAAAACAGACAGGGGGACGTTAAGAATAGTATAGGAAATGCAGAAGCCAATGGACAAAAACTAAAGGGTGAGGAATGGGGGGGGCAGGGGGGAATAAAGGAGGTAAAATGGGACAACTGTAATAGCATAATCAATAAAAAAATATTAAAAAGAAAAAATAGTACTACAAAATTTAATATGTGGGAAGCATTTGCAATTTGGAATTATGATGCTTTTTTTACTCTTATTAAAATAATTTTGACACCAAAAGTTGTATATGTTTTCACTCACATTTGGTAATTAATACTATATACCAAGGATTCTGTTAGGTACACTGTAGCCCACTCCTTAATGGATGTTCTATAGGGGATTATGTACAGAAGATACATATTTGGTAACAGTTAAGTTTTACCTTGAACTAGGATTTTTTACTCAGGGCAGCAAATCAGTACTTAATTTCTGCTAAATCTATATGAACAAATCTCATTTTCTAACCACTTTGACAGCCTGTACACTAATATATTCAAGTTCATAGAGTAAAACATAAGAAATGATCTTGAGTGAAACTTAGGATCTGGCTAATGCTTTCCTGTCAGTTGCAAAAATTACAAATGATAGTGTTCATTTATCTAAAAATAATTTTCCTGTTTGGAAATAAATAATATTTTATTTTATAGTGTGCATTTCTGACATCAATGAATAACTATCATTTGATTGCTATAATAATAGCTTACATCTTTCAAACTTTTTATTGTTTCCAAGCTTAATGAATGTAATCTGTTAGGACTTTCATGTTGCAGATGAATAAACTGAGACTTGCACTTTTATTTAGAAAGTTACATATCCAGGTAGCCTTTATCCCTTTATGGAATCTTTAAATATGAGAATTGCATTTTATTCACCAAAAGGCATCATATAGTTTCTTAATATATATTTACCTAGATTAAGTTGAATTGTCTTTTCTCAGTGTTCCACAACATCAGAAGGTTAAGAAACATGAGTAATGTGTGTGTGTGTGTGTGTGTATGATGTATATTATGTATTTAATATGTTAAATACAACTATATATATGTATACAGTTGTATAGAACAGTACATTATAACACCATTATAATATTAAAATAGTATAATATGCTCTATTTACAGACAGTTGTCTTCTTGTATTTTTCCTATCACCTCTTACAGAGAATAAAATCAAGCATAACATTTTTTCTATGTAATTCTCTTCTATGCATTTTCATTATTTGCTTTGAAATAGTAATGGAAGATGTCACCATAATGCTTTAAGTAGTGGAAATATAAAGCGATTTTATGTTTATAAATTATAATGATAAAATTATAATTTTAGAAATATAAATTTATTTTCTACCAACCTTCACTAGCTCTTTGTTATGGCTTATCCCTGTTAAAGTCAGCATCACTAAGCACTACTGATTGCTCCATTTCTCTCTGCTCACCCACTTGCATTTGTCTGTGCTCTTCCTTCCAAGCCTAGTCTCCCTGACTACTAGGCAAACACGAAGCCTGCATTGAGCAGCTGACATTACACTAGTTTGATCAAGATAGAAGACATGCCTGAGATCACTAAAGAAAGGTTGGGTTTACCCAAACTTCCAGACCATTTTTTGCCTGAACCAGTTTTTCCCTCACATCCAGAATGTAAATGAAAATGAAATCAACATCATATCCCAGTCATTTTCTACTGTATCATTTCTACTCCAAAGTCCTTGGAGTTTCTTTTTTAAAATACATTAGTGCACATTTAAAGATACATCATTTTAATGATTTAGCTGAGTTTGTTTTTAGTCATGACTTTAAAATTATCTATAATGAATCAATAGATGAATAATCTCTCTATATGTTGATTTTACTATTTGTCTATTATAGATTTGGCAAATCATTCTGTCCCTTATTGCATAAATGAAATGTTAACCCCTAACCATAACTGAATGTTTTAAGAATGGCAATTTTGCCCTGGCTGGTGTGGCTCAGTGGTTGAGTGTCAGCCTGTGAATCAAAGGGTAGCCGGTTCAATTCCCAGTCTAGGACACATACCTGGGTTGCAGGCCAGGTCCCCAGTTGGGGGCGTGCAAGAGGCAACCACATATTGATGTTTCTCTCCCTCTCTTTCTTCCTCCCTTCCCCTTTCTAAAAAACGAATAAATAAAATCTTTTTTAAAAAAGAATGCTAATAAAATATAGATTGCCATGTATTTGTGCTTTACAATACAAAGTGAAAAAATAAATATAGGCAATGCAATGTGTAAAACTTTTGAAAAATACATTTTGATAAAATAATAAGCTTTATTGGAATTTTTCACCTAACTAATAAGTAGAGAAAGAACCCAATGAGTTTTAAGAATCATGAGAAAATCTGAACCTAGTTTTATAATGATGTAAATCAAGAGTTCATGTTTAAAAGAAGATTTCATTTAAATTTTGATTTTAAAAAAGCTTGTCATTGTGGGTCACTGATACTGGTTTCTTTCAGTGCACTCACACTATCTTAGAGAGATATTTCAGGGATCTCCGCAGTTTGCACATGTTTATTTACTCACAATGAGAATATTTCAAGGTAAGTTTTAATTATTTTAACTGATTCCCATGATTGCTTTCATGCAAAGGCCAAAAGAGGTGACTGTCTCTGATAATCACTCCCAATTATAACTAATGTGTGGCTCTGAGGCACGCCCAGCTTGGAAGACTGATTTTTTTTTTTCCTGAAAAAAACAGTAAAAAAGAAGACACGTAAGAAACCTAGGATGTGAATATTTCAAGAATAAGTAAGAACCTAAAATTCAGAACTATAGCTTGAGATGCAAGAAGAAATTTGCATGGAACACAAATTTGTACATGACAGATATTCAGTAGTCATCTGTTGAATGAATAGTGAGTCATAATCCTCTACTACCTTAACAATTTATTTTCCTCATTTTTTTTAAAGTTCTTATCTAAGTGTATCCCATCGGGCCCTCTCTAATAGATTAGTCTACAGCCTCCCTTCCTGACACCTATTCTGTTAAGATTTCAAGTTTAAAGTTAAATGCTAACTCTTACTGAGTACTCGCTGTGTATGAGGCACTGCCCTAAAATAATTCAACGCATTTAATTATTGTGATAATTTTCAGTGTTGTATATTGATGTAATTTCTACTGTAATGGTGAGAAAGTAAGACCGATACAGGTTAAATAACTTTCCTGAAGTCATACAGCTAATAAGCTTAGGAGCTGGAATAAAAACCCAAGCACTCTAGATTCAGAGCACATGTAACCAGCTCATGAGTTTAGCTTTTATTCTGTCCTAAACATCTTGGAAATGGTATTTTTTTTCTCCTCTCTCTCTCTCTTGTATTATGAATTCCATAGAAAAATCAACATGTAGTGGCACCAAGATATATGGAGAAGAGTAACAGTAATTTGCCTACATTTGTTTTATCTCATTACTATTAAGTCTTTACTCCGTAAACAGGCCATTATTTGAAGAGGATGAGAGTGATTGTAATCACTATTCCTGGGTAAACATCTGCCAGGAAAAACTGTTACTTAATCAGCAGTGCTCTCTGCCTGACACATAAATGACTACTCTTCTGTGCCATTAGTAATTCCGAGTACTCTCTAAAATTCCTCCTCTTTGAGCTAGCACTAACAAGCCATTCTCTGATTGCTATACTATAAGTTGAGCTACTGTAAAAATTAGGATGCACAGGAGTCTAGAGATAGTACACATTTTTTTGTTATTAGAGTTCCAATCGTTCTTGAGTTATCTCTTTTGCGGCGTTATTATGGAAGCTATATTTCAGCTCAACTTGAAAATATGAGTGGCCTCACAGTGATTAGAAATGGTATTTTTGATTAGAAAGAGTGTACTGTTTCTGAATATCATTGTTAATAATTCATTTCTATTACTAATATTTTATTCCTTGACAACAATGTCATTCAGGCACACATGTTGTATGTAGAGAAATTACTCTTCCTCATGGGAACTTCCTTACCATGGCCCATAGACCTCTATAAGCTCACGCCTGGCCACAACTCTGACCTAAACTATTACTGTCTGCAGTGCTCCTTCTATTTAAACCTCAGAGTGATCTGTTTTCTCTATTTCCTTTTCCCAAAGAAGTGCTTGTGTTTTAGGTCTTGCCTCTGCATTCCGGGATACCCTTCTCCTTCCTCCCTGGTTATCAAAATCAAACTCTTCTTCAAGACCAACCTTTTGTTTCAACCAGTATTTCTCAAGCACAGACTCTGTGTCAATGAAAAATGAATAAGAAAACAGTATTTTATTTAAAAGACTTAAAAGTTAATGTTTTTCTTCAGAAAACGTAATTCCCCAACTAGATCAGGCAAATTGATCCAATTCGCATTAAAATGTGCCCCCTATTTGAACCCAAATGATGTTTGCAAATTCAGTCATATGTTTTCTTTTACATAAATATCTTGTCTATATTTGATTAATATTGGGTAGAATAGACAATTAAGGTAAGTGTAAGTTTCTAAAGGCTGTGGATATGTTGTATTACATTGTTTTGTATTCCTTTAGGCATATCCTTAATGGTTGATTGAATCAATGATTACAGACCTTAAGCTCTAAGTCAGTGCATGCCAAATAGAAGAAAGAAAAGACTAAGTCACCTTCTATAGTAAACAACTCAAACTATACTTCTGTATCCTTCCAGTGAAAAAGTCATGTGAATAAAGGCAATACAAATGATAATAAAGTATAACTGTGCTGTTGAAGAAGGACTTTCACATACATGTTTTCATTTCTGATTAGCAAAAACTCTGAGGCAAATAAGGTATAATGATCAGTGTTTGCTTCATAGTTAGTTATTTGTGGTGGTGAAAGAGATATAAAGGGCTTTGAAATGAAATCTCTAAACTTTTGGAAAGCATCATTAGATTATCACTTCTGTGGATAAAACATTTCTTTGTATTTGGAGTATCTAACTCTCATTAGAACAATTTTCAGGGATATCATTTATGGAAGAGTTCAAGGTGGCATGGCATAGAAGGGATTCTGAAGTATAAAACATGACGGGGTTTCCTGGAAAGACGTAGGGGTGAGAATGCCATCGTAAAACGTGTTATTTCTGGAGATTGCTGCTTTGCCGTAAATCCACATGAGTCCTAATTTCTGTGTCTCTCTTGTCTCTAGAAAAAGGGAAATTCTTGGTAATCAGAATATTTTGTTAGAACTTTGACCTTAAGCTCTAAGTCAGAGCATGCCAAATAGAAGAAAGATTTGTTAGTAATGGAGGGAAGGAGAAGAAAGGGCAACGCTGGTGTAGTGTGCTCCGGGGAACCAGCCAGTCTGAGCACCACCTTTAATACACAGAGAAACTAAAATCCACAAAGAAAAAGTGGTTGTTGCCCAAGGCCCATCACTCACTCACATCCGAACAAGAACTAACACTCAGGATTCCTTACACACACACCAAGTCTCCAGGTTGTGGAATCAGCACATGGCCCTGTGCTTCCAGCCAATAGCAGGAACAGAGGAGGCTGAGTTGGTGGTGGTTGTTTTCCATGCTGGTCTCAGTGGTTAAGGAGATCGTCAGGGCGGTGTTTTGATTTTATGTCTTCCCTTAGAAGGAACACTATCTTTGTATGTTTAAGTGAATTGCACACAAGAGAATTAGTGTCAAATATTAAAACGCAGGTCTTTTCAATAACTTGCACAATGCTGCTTAAAAAGAAAAACACATAAGGAGGTCACGTGACTTAGTGAAAAGCTGTCTTTGGAAATGGTTGCCACAAATGTTATGGCATCCTCTTCAGGAATTAGCTCCTTTTACTTCATAATTGCTGCTGGCAGTGGCCAGACTATGGAACAGCGTTTTTGACCTTATGCACTGTTCCGTAGCTCTGTAAAGTACATAGTTTTTTTCCCCAGAAATAGAAATGCTCTCGATACTATGTTGAAAGGCATTATTAGAGAAATTAGAATATGATAACAAACTGCAGATGGTAAAAGATTACTTCCGCAGAGAATAATCCAAGTGCATTTTATTCTAAGTGAAATGTGATTATCCATAAACTGTGATAGTGGTGATAGACTCACAAATGGATAACTGTCCTATAGCTCCTCTACCAATTACATGTCTAAATCAGACCAAGATAAAAATCACAGATTAGAGACTGAGAAAAAAAAATAAAAGCATTTTACAATGAATTGGGATATACTATATTAGACAATCACATGTGTTTTCCTAGGTGCTATAATAAATCATACGAATAGCCTTGTCCGTCCATTTAAAAACCAAAGTGAATTTTTCTGCTTAGCTTAAAATCATCTAACACACACATAGTACTAAAAGATGATTATAATCAATTAAATTACAGGTACTTTTAAAATAAATGTTTACAGACATAAGAGATACACCAGTAATGCAAAAGCATCCAAAAGAATATTGCTTCTAAAGATAATGTTCTAATCTATTACATACTATCTTGTATTCATGTTTTAAGAAATATTTCTTGAGGTCTCCTGTATGTCAAGATCGTCTGAGCTAAAGAGTAATGCATGACATCTCTGCTTTCATGGAGCTTACATGTGCTAGTCCTATTTCAAAGGAATATTAGTATTCCTAAATGGTGCACAGAAGGGAATGCTAAACAACACTTTTGTTATGAAGGACAAATTATTCTCCTTTTGCTCTTCTTACTATTGTCAACTCCATTTAGGATTCTTCTTGATCAGCAAGAATAGACTGTTTCTGTGAAATAAGCAAACTGAGTAACACTAAAGTGAATGCCCATTTCTTGTGCAATTAAACTACCTTACACAGTTTCCACTTTGAGGATTAGACAGCTGCTGCACTGTTTATTCAGCTATTCATCTATTCACCATGTATTCGTTGAATACCTACAATAGATCAGTCTCTGTTCTAGGTTTTAGCCATAAAGCATTGAGATAGTAGTCAAAGCTGCTCCTCTAATGTAAAAGTATAGAAACAAATAGATAAGTAAAATGTAATTAGATGGTGATAAATACTAAAGAAAAATAAAGTGGGGTCACGAGATAGGGAGTAACAGGGATTCTATTGGGAGGGGCTGCAGGAGCAGAGGCCTAGTATGAAGTGATAAGATAGAAAACAGGGGTAAAAGGCATCCAGGCAGAATACAGAGAAAAGAAGCTGCACGGAAAAGCAGTAAGACCTGTGTGGCTTACATAGACGGAGCACTGCAGACAGTAATAGTTTAGGTCAGAGTTGTGGCCAGGCATTATGGAGCTCCAGAGCTTACGGAGGCCTTACGGGCCATGGTAAGAAAGTTCCCATGAACAAGAATAACTTCTCTACATATAACGCATGTGCCTGAATGACATTGCTTTCAAGGAATAAAATATTAGTAATAGAAATGAATTATTCACAATGATATTCAGAAACAGTATACTCTTACTAATCAAAAGTACTTCAAGTCTGTCTAGATGTAACCAATAGACTGTGTTTGAATTTATAAGGTTCAAGGTACTTGGCTTCAAATAAGCATAGGAGAAGTCTGTCTAATCCAGAAGACAGGCATGTAAAGAAGTAGTTGCAATGCAATAGGAACTTACAGAATGTTATAGGACTAACCTAGGAGTGACTGGATTTTCTTTTGCCTCTTCTTAAGAGGTAAAAAAGTATAAAGTCATTCTCCTCTTAAAAATGAGAAGAACTAAATATATTTCAAAATCATAAGTTTTATGCCATAATGCTGGGGGAGCTTTGCCTACAGAGCCCCTTGTACACTTCAGATGAAAATAAATCTACCAAGACATGATCTGCTTGGGGAAGAAAGGTGGCTGAGCTCCTAAAGGAGAAGGGCCAGGAGCCTGTTCCTCAATGGGCTTTTATTGAATTCATTTGCATAGGAATACAGGGTGTATATGTAAAGCTCATCAATCACTGTCAGTCAATAATGATCAAACAATAGATAACATTCAAAGAACTATGAGGGCTTATTTATTGAGTCAGGGTCAGATAGCTAAAGGGCTATAAAACTTTGGGGAAACAAACTCATTTCATCCTTGGACCCTTACCATTTAAATTGAGGGTATTAGCAAAGCAGGTTTCACAGGATTTTATGCATTCTTTCTTAGGCCTGATCACCCAGGGGAACCGGCCCTTTCCAGCACAGGGCCACACCCAGCTGCAGCATCCTTTCAGGCTTAAGTCGAGTAGGAAAGTAAGGCAGCCACAAGATTAGACTTCTTGAAGACAGAATGAGGACTCAGGCTATGTCAAAGCCAAGGGGTGAGGGTCCATCACCCCCTTTTTCTATAGCCCCCCAAGGCCTTCCCTGAGGTGACCTTCCCTTTGTGACCTTGTCTGTCTTAGGTCATTCCTGCCTTGAGGAATCTTACCCGTCATTGGCTCGGGGCCAAGCAGGGTGAAGTAAAGGGGGCAGAGGTTGTACCCCTGCCAGGGAGATTAGCTTTGTCTCCTTAATGGGTTAGGGTCCTAAGGTCTCTCACTCAGCCTTAGCCATGGGGGGTTACAGCTTCTGAGACCAGGCAGGATGGTTTACAACACATAACTTTTCTGAAAGCAATCAAAATCCAAAGAAGACAAGCTCCTTCAGAGAGAAACAAAAGACATAAACAGTCTGGCCTTTGACAATATAGGAAACAGGTGACTGACTTCTCCACAGGCTACAAGAAATCACTTAGAATTTTTACAACTTTGTAAAGGCCAAGTGCGAGCAACTGTGTGTATCTGGTGAAACTGAAGACCCCAGACCCAAGGAGAGTTCATATTCAATTGTAAGCAGCTGCCATGGGCCTCCGTCAGCAGGGTACCAGGGAGCGCTCCACTCAGTGCTGTGGGTGCTGGGCGGCCACAGGGGAGCAGGCGCAACACCTAACCCACTTATCACCTATGGAGTGAAAATCTTTCTTTTTAACATAAAACAAGGTTTTTCTTTCATTAACTGAAATAAGTATTTATTTATTCTCATTTTTTTTTACATGTTTGCTACAGTATAGACCTGTGATGTCTAATATGGTAGCTACAAGGGGCAACTGAGCACTTTTTATAATTGAATTTATTAAAGTGGCATTGGTTAAGCCTTTTATTTTTTAATAACAAACAGCTTGTTCAATAAGAAACTACATATTTAACAGAAAAATTGTTAAAGTTAGAAGTTAAAGGCACATTGAGAGAGAGTCCTTTTTTAATCCAAATAAAGGCATTCATTTTACATATCAATAAAAAAAACTCGAGGAAATTATTTTGAAATTTTCATTGCTGACAATTTTGGGGAAACTAAGGTGATTATAACTTTCCATTGAGGAACAATGTTAAAATATGGGTTATATTTTTGTACTGGGATCCAGCATTCAAATAAATCACCAGTATAACCATCAATAGGCCATAAATGCAACAACAGCAAAAAACTACACTAAAAGTCTATGCTAATTTAAAATACTATTCCCATTTCTATTAAACATACATAAATATATGGCACATAATTACATAAGGCATTTCAAGTACTATTAAGTTTATATATAGTAAGAAAATGTAATAAGGGGCCTAAAACTATTTACTGTACTTAATATTAAGTAATCTCGTCATCTTAGAATTTAGGATGTTATTAGGTAAATAGATGGCACGAGACTCTTTAAAAAGTTGTCCAGATATTTAAAACTTTTCTTTGATATACTTTCTGTCACTAATTCTGGAGTCACAACATTTTCAAAAGAGCTGACATTATGTATGTCCCCTTTATCGCCTTTTCCCTTCTCAATTTACTGAAGGCTAAACTGTAAGGCTGTATCAGCGAAAGGTCATCCTGGTAATGTCTACTGACCTTGCTGTTATTAGAGTACTTTTCCACTTATGAGAAAATTGTAGAGGGAGCTACCTAGTCACTGGTACAAACTTTTTAAAAAAGCTTAAAAACACTTGGCCTTTGTGTTGAGTTGGCCAAGAGGAAGGAGGATAAACTGATTCTGGTTGTTTACAGAGCAAAAAGCACTGTATAAAGTCAACTTGAGATGCTATCACTAAAGATGCTTTTTCTATAAGAAAAAATCTGACTCAGCTAGAATCTAGCTAGATGAAATAAATTATACAGCTCTTTCCCTTTCACTTTCTCAAGGAGGTTTTCTGGACTTGGTCTCACTCTGAGTGCTTGGCAAATGTGTCAGGTTATCTGGAGGTTTGAGTAACATCTTGTGTATTACTATGAGCTAATTAAAGAAACACCTCGCCCTAACCAGGTAGTTCAGTTGGTTGGAGCGTAGTCCCAATATGTCAAGGTTGAGGGTTCAATAAGTCCCCAGTCAGAGCACAGATGAGATTCAACCAATGAATGTATAAATGGGTAGAACAGCAAATTGATGTCTCTGTTTCTCTCTCTCCCCGTCTCTCCCTCTTTCTCTCTTTAAAAGCAATTAAACACATACATACACACCTAATTAAGGGAAGCTGGTCACACAAATACCTAGCAGTTCGGCTGGAAAAAGGCACCTTCTCCTTCACACTAACACATTATGATGGATACTTCACAGTAGCAATGAGATCCAAAGGCCTTGCTAATCAGGGTTATGCAGCGTTATGCAGCACCTGAGAATACTTGCTCCAATTATTGAATCAGTGATAGTTTATGAATTACTATGGATTAACCCTTGATACAGTTCCTAGAGACGGGGCTCTTGTGGTGTTTGGAGCATCCTGTTGCAGTCATTGTCTCCCTTTGACTAAGAACTCTGTATACCACTGTCCCTGCTGCAGCCATGGCTTCTGGTTCTATAGGCAGCTTTGGGTGGCCTGCACCTCCCTCTGGGCTCTGCTGGAATGGATACAGTAACTTCTTCTTTTTTTTTTTAAATGTGGGTTTGTTTGTTTTTTTTAAGATTTTATTTATTTATTTTTAGACAGAAGGAAAGGGAGAGAGAAAGAGAGAGAGAGAAACATCAATGTGTAGTTGCCTCTCACATGAACCCCACTGGGGACCTGGCCCGCAACCCAGGCATGTGCCCTGACTAGGAATCAAACCGCGACCCTTTGGTTCACAGCCCACACTCAATCCACTGAGCTACACCAGCCAGGGCAAGTTACTTCTTGAGTGACCTCTGGCTCTCTGTGTGGAGGTCTCAGCACAACACAGAAGTATGCCTCCCTGATGCATAGGCCTCCAAGGCTTGGGTCTTCCTTTTCAGCTACTTTCTTTCCCTCTTTCCCACCATGTTCACAGATGGCTCACTCACTTTCTTCTCCAGTCATGCTTTTTCCTGGAAGTACCAGGCGTAGGTCTTTTCAGCTGGCTTAGCTCAGACTTTCTTTAGTTTCTTTTGTCATGTCTGCATTTCTCTGTATGTTTCTCTCTTACTAGGGAAACGCCCCTTACTGCCTGCAATGCTGTTTCAAATCGGATTCCATCTTTTCCTAGTCCAAGAGCTGTGTTTTAAGCTTTGAAGCTTGTTTTGCATATTTGGAGGCTAATTCTTGTTACATTAATAGGATCTCACCACTTTGTTGTGCATAGTTGTTCCCCCCGATTTTCATTTTCCCTTCTATACTCCTTAGATTTGTTGGTCAGGTTTTCCAGCATGAATTTAGTGTCAGCCTGGACAGGTAGTTTTTTGTTGAGTTTCCTCCATTATTGCTATTTGCTGGATTTGAATTCCTGTATTTGCTTCATCATTTCCACTTTTTTATATAGACCCCATTGCTGCCACGTTGGCTTCTCTGGCTTCAAAAAATTACTTATTAATGGAATGATGTAGGGGAAATACAGGAGTCGTTAGCAAACTTGCTCCCAGAGTCCCAGCCTTTGTCCCTCAGGTCACTGAGAGAGACCACAAGGAGGTGGTGTCAGATTACAGATGGTGGCCCCTTGTGACAAGTGTTCCAGATTTCTGGGATCTGGGCTCAGCAGGAGCCGTAACCTCCCAGGAAGCCCCCCGGGATCATAGTTCAGCCTGGTCCTGTTGAGGGCAGCCTTGAGCTGCGCCCTGCTGCCTGCCGGGCCCCTGACGTCCCTGCCGGGCACGGTGGTCCTGGATGGCACTTCAGTCCTCAGTGGCACCACTGTCCTGGATGGTGCAGCCCTGGTGTACTGTTCCTTTGCGGCCCTGGACCCCGCTCCGTTGGCGCTGACAGTGAATCACAAGGCTGTTTCCTTGCAGCAGGAGACCTGCCCCAGTTACCGGGCTGACCTGGGAACTGGTGCTCAGGTGTCACCAAACCCACGTCCACCATGTTGAACTCCCCTCCTCCAGCCACCAGCAGTCCGGCTTCCAGCGGGGCCGGGTTGGCATAGGAAGATGCTCAGGAATAGTTTAGCTTCCCCTCTCCAGACAGGATTGTAGCCCGTTCCATTCTCTTCCACAGCCAGGAATGTAGGTGGTGGAATGTAGGCCTTTCCCCATCCACCGCTCCAGGGCGACCTGGGAGAGGGGGTGGAGCCAGCTGAGCTCCTGGAGGCTGGTGGTGGGACTTCCACCCAAGTTTGTCTGTTGATGCTGGGAACATTTTTCTTGAAACAAGAAATATCCTGAAGTTCCTCTGGTGGGCTTGGCTACTGTTATATTCAGCTCCAGTAGCTAGACCTTGAGGCCTGAGTTCACTTCCAGGTCAAGGAGAGCCTAGGAGATGCCCGACCCAAACTCATCTGGCTTCTCATCATTGGGCTAAACGATCTTCGCTGTGGAACTGAATATAGACTTCTTGGTGAGCACCTTTCTGGGAAGAGCCACAGCGAAAATAATAAGGTGCTGGGGGAAGGGCAAAAAAAAAAAAAAAAAAAAAACCTTTCCCACGTGGTGCTTGCAGCTGGTAAAAGGGTCAACGCAAAAGCCTCTACTGGTGTAAGAGAATTAGAAAACCATGTTGGGTTAAGATTTTTCACAAATAGCAAGCAGTGATGTACTAAGTCTGGGAGACAGGAATCTCTTTCCTGACCAAGCACCGAAGATAAAAGGTGCCGTTTAGCTATCACAGAGATGAGGGGCAGCAACATTGAGGAAGTCCCACCTTCAAGGCTCGGTTGCACAGGTTTTGCCTGAGATCGAGGCTGAACCAGGACAGCACAGAACCCAGTGCGGAGTAACACACAGCCGTCTACCTCAGTGCGTGGATCCAAGACGCAAAGAGATCTTCACTGCGGTGCAGCTAGCAAGGAGGAGGAACGCGGCGGGAAACCTGCTGGCAATCCAGGCCCCATTCTCAGTGCATATAGTGCTAGCAGAATTGGAAGCTAGTGGAGCGCTGTACAGAGTGATAACAACAAAGAAAACACAAATCCGGATCAATTCCTGACTACGTTGGCTCATCCATGCACCAACAGCCCGACAAGAGAAGTGTGTGTTCCATTTACGTCAACATCTGTTGTCCAGCAATTCACTTAAAATTGTTAGACACGCACAAAAATGCATGGAAAAGAATCCGTTTTCAGAAAGTAAAATGAGCAACAGAAAAATACTGAGCTATATCCCCAAATGTTGGAACTGTCAAACAGAGAATAAAAAAATAATTATGGTTAAATATATTAGCAGGAAAGGTGAATCAAATAAATGAATAGTGGATGAAATTTAGCAGAAAGAGGGTAAACTGAAACAGTACATAAGGAGAAATCTATAAGACTAAATACCTATATTAGAAAAAAAGTCTAAAATTAATGATCATGGCTTCTACCCTAGAAAAATAAGAGAAAACTAAACTCAAATTAAGCAGCAGGAAATTATAAAGATCACAGTGGACATCAATGAAATAGAAAACAAAGAAAGCAATAAAGAAAATCAATGAAAACAAAAGCTGTTTCTCAGGAAAAAATAGTAAAATTGATAAATCTCTATCTGGACAGATCGGGAAAACAGAGAGATGATCCAAATGATCACCATTAGGAATGGGACAGACAAGATTACTACAAATTCTGCACATATAAAAAGAATTGCACATATTAGGAACATCTTTATGCCAAGAAATTTGACAACTTAGATGAAACGGAAAGATTGCTGCAAAGACCCAAACTAAGTTCACTTAATAGGCAATAAATAAGCTTGATATTTCTATATCAATTTTTTTAGAGATTTTATTTATTTATTTTTTAGAGAGAAGGGAGGGGAGGGAGAAAGAGGGAGAGAAATATCCATGTGTGGTTGCCTCTTGAGCACCCCCTACTGGGGACCTGGCCTGCAACTCAGGCATATGCCCTAACTGGGAATGGATTGCCCCTTTGGTTCAAAGGCTGGGGCTCAATCCACTAAGCCACACCAGCTAGGGCTCTATATCTATTTTTAAAATTAATTTCATAATTAATAACTTTCTAACAATGACACTTTCCTCCCAGAAAGTTTTATTGGTGAGGTCTACCAAATATTTAAGGAAAGAATAACAGACACTAATTATACACAACTCTTCCAGAAAACTGAATAGATATGATTGTATTCCAACTTATTTACTGAGGTCAGCATTATCCTTGCAAAGATGATTTAAAATTCAGAAATCAACCAAAGTAATTTCCATATTAGGGACTAAGAAAATAGAAAGCCATGTTTTCATCTCAATAGTTGCAAAAAAAGCTTTTAACAAGAATCCAAAATCCATTCCTGATAAAAACAAAACAAAAACAAACAAACAACAACAACAAAAAAAAACCTCTCAGCAAACTAGAAATGGAAGGGAGAATCCTTAATTTCATAGACAACTTGCCAAAAAAAAAAAAAAAAGATCTTATAGATTACATCATATTTAATTATGAAAGACTGAAGTTTCCCCCCTAAGATCAGGAATAAGGGAATGGGGGCTGCTCTTACATGTGTATTCAGCATTGGACTGGTGTTGGCCAGTGTAAGAAGGTATGAAAAGAAAATAAAACACATTCAGAATGGAAAGAAATAAGTACAAATAGCACAACTGCCTTATTTGAAGATGACATGAATCTATGTAGAAAATAGAATCTACCAAAAAGGAAACTAGGACTAATGAGTGAGTTTAACAAGATTTCATA
This sequence comes from Micronycteris hirsuta, assembly GCA_004026765.1. NCBI lineage: Eukaryota > Metazoa > Chordata > Mammalia > Chiroptera > Phyllostomidae > Micronycteris > Micronycteris hirsuta. The sequence goes on along the minus strand of PVJI01025046.1, from coordinate 4,876 downwards.
ATATAAAATCAATGTATGACAATCTAATGCATTTTTGTAATCTAGCAAGGAAATACTGAAAATTAAAATAAAAAGTACCATTTGCAATAAAATATAGATATATAAAATACTTAGTAATAAATGTGACAAAAGAAGAGCAAGTCCTATTTATTGCATACTACAAAATGTTGCTTGGAAAAATTTTAAAAGACTGAATTAAATGAAGATACCCATTATGCTCATGAATCAAAAGACTTAGTATTGTTAAGATATCAAAAACAAAATTGTCTGGGAACCAGACGGCCCCGGTTCAATTCCCAGTCAGGGTACATACCTGGGTTGTGGGCCAGGTCCCCGGTGGGGGCCATGTGAGAGGCAACCATACATTGCTGTTTCTACCTCTCTTTCTCCCTTCCTTCTCCTCTCTCTAAAGGTAAATAAATAAAATCTTAAAAAAAAAATTGTATAAGCACCTAGACTACTGAAAAAATATAATTACGATAAAAAATATCATAGTAGTGGGAGAGTGTGTGGAATGCAGGAAGAAGTGATGGCAAGGAATAGGAGATAGAGCTGAGCGTGAAAATGCAGACGGGGCCGCGCATCAAGGGCTTTGTCTGCCCTGCTCATAGTTTGGGCTTTTTCTTTGGGAAGAAAAAGAAAGTGTGGGAAGCCATATTCTGTTTTATCTCCTTTTAACTTTTAATTTTGAAGTAGTTTCAAATTTATTGAGCAATTGCAAAACTAGTGCAGTTTCCTTGTATTATGCCTCACCCTACTTCCTTTGATATCAACATCTTATATAACTATAGTACAATTATCAAGAACAGTCCATTAAAATTGGTATATTATTATTAACTGAACTATAAACCTCATTTAAAATTCACCAATTTCTTTAATAACTCTGTTCTATCCCAAGATCTTATCCAAGATCCCATATTGCATTTAGCTGTAATTTTTCGTTAGTTTCTCCCATGTGTAATAGCTTCTCATTGTTCTGTTGATGGCTTTAAAACATAGAAATGACATAATGGGATTTTTTAAAAAAGGGGAGATCCTTGTTTACAATGTAGATGACTGGAGAAGGGTTAAACTGGGGGCTATAAATTACACCAGTTTGGGGATGGTTTCAGTAATTGGATTAGTGGTGATATTGACTGAACTAAGGGACTGGCAATGGATGTTTTAAGAGAATAGTTTTGAGAAATACTTAGGAGGTAAAATTAACGGTATGGTTTAACCACAGTAGATTTGAAGGAGTAGGAGCCATAAGATAGAGGAAATAATTGAAGATGACTGGTGCGTTTTGGCTTTAGTATTATAGATAAATCAGAATAACTGAGAGAACAATGTAAAATATTATTTTTTGTCATTCTTTGTTTTCCTCTTACACAAACATAAACACACGTTTCTCGTATCTTTTTACCAAGATATTATTTATTTTACAAGATATAATTTGCTGGAATATATTAAATATGCTGTCACTCATCTTGAATGAACAGTTCTAAATCCAGAATGTGCCATCTTACAAAGGAATAATAAATTTAGTAACTAGAATTTTGATAAAATGAAGGAAAAAGTTTTGAAGATAGAACTATAATATATGATTATCATTCTTGTCACAAATATGTTTAATCCTCACTTTTTGCTGGCTTGGATTATGCAGAGAAAGATCAAATTTTAGCTTTGTCAACCAAATATAAGATTGTGTGTTCATCTGGTTTCCTAAATTCCTTGCTTTATCTTCTATCAGCTAATGATCAAATATGAGGTATAGGATGGCGAAGATTTTGTTTTAGATAAGATGATTATTTTATGTCTGTAAATTGTGGGAAGAATGCTTTTCTGAATATAAGAAGCAAAATATTTCTGAAAATAAAAGATTGACAAAATTGATTGTATAATAATTTTTAAACTTCTAAGTAACTATATAAATGACACATAAATTTAAAGTACAAGAATAAAGGCAGATATTTAGCATGTAAATAGCAGATAAAAGGTTGATGCTGAAGCTCTCCTTCAAATTAACTACAAAAAGGCAAACAAACCTGCTCAGATCACATTTCTTGACTACGCCTGCATCTTCATCTGCACCATTCCCCAGCACGGTGTCTGCACGTCAGCTACCTGGCTCTTCTAGCTCCCTCTCAGGTGTTCCACGATCTTTCTGCCACAGGATCTTTGTGCGTTCTATTTCTTCTGTTTAGAAACATTGTCTTCACCCTTTGCTATCAGGATAACTTCTCTTCACTTAACTAGGTTCTACTTATCCTTCAGATCAAGATAATCTGCAGCCAATTTGCTTGTGCAGGAAAGACTTCCCCAAACCACAGCCCAGGAAAAATACTTTGGAGTTATCATACAATAATGGCGCTTTTTGGCCTAGCATCTATCTACTCAGCGTATCATTCATTGTCTATTTACAGGACTATCTTTTGAGTCTCCCGTTATTAACTTACCTATTTTTGGCCACTTAATTCCTGAGTACCTGGCACTTACTTGATATAGACACTTTACATATATAACATATAAATATCTATGTACATAAATGTGTTCATTGCAGAATTGTTACTAACATTAAAAGAGGAGGAGATTAATCTGAATTTCTATAAATAGGAAGCTATCATAATATATAACTGAAAGGTTGTAAAAGTAGTAAATATCATAAAATCTATATTCCAGGCTTGTCTTCACTACTAATTGGAAATGTAAAAAAGAGACCCAATTTTGTGTTCTGTAAATGAGGATAGGAATTTAAAGGCATGCTGATTTTGTGAATTATAAACTGCTACATAAAAACATACTAATATTTATTCATTATTTTATCATTGTTACCACACTATTGTTTGTAGAGCCACTGTAGGGCTTGACTGAAAGTATACTCAGTGCTTTGCAGGTTCTTCTCAGCAGCTATTTTCACACTTGGTAAAATTGTCTGTGCATACTCTTTTTATCCAGAGCTGAAACTGCAAACGTAATGCCTTATACCCAAGCCCAAAGAAAAGAGAAAAAATAGTATCAAAATTATTATTATTCTTTTCTCTTTTACATTAGGAGCCTGAAATTTACTGAAGCTTGTAGTAAGAGAGAGTTAAGTGACTTCCAGGTTTTATATGGGCCTCTCTGTTTAAAGGCAATGATTTCTCAGTCCTCTACGGCCCAGGCATTAGATCCCAACTCTGTCATTTACTAATGGTATGAGTTCGGACAATATATTTAACTTCACTGAGCCAGCTTCCCTACTTGAAAATGAGAATAATAATAGCTTTCCTGGGCAAGGTTGTTATGAAATGGCAATGGAAAAATGAAGTGACTTATAATAGGTGCTAGGTTAAATGTTCAGTCCACCTCAGGCTTAGATCACAAATTGTAACAAACGGTGCATGCTGGCTTTTTTAGATGACTGAAAATAGTTGACTGAAAATTATTCAGTTCATTTAATGGCTGGTAATCAACCATTTCAGCCATTCATATTATTTATAAGAAGAAATTAAGTTCTAATGCTTTTTAATTATAATAAAATGAGTATTTTTTAGTATTCTCAATTCCTAAGTAGATAATTATGATTAAATTAGACTTTGTAACACAATCTACATATAAAGACCATCTTTATTTAGAAAAATTTGTTCCAAATGATTATATTTTTGGCAAACTACATTGATGATGTGTCAAATTAATCTTACCTTTTATATCCCACCTCTCAGTTGGTTGCCAAAAATCATATTTGCAAAGAATGCTAAGTGTCTAGAATAGGATGAAAATGCTATATTCTTACAAGTATAAAAACAAAGGTCTGGTGCTTTTTGGTGGATGAAAAAGGAAAAGAGCAATTAATTACAAATACTATGCTTCTGATTCATTAATGGATTAAATAGAAAAAATGAAGTTAAATTAAATTCAGCTGTTTAGAAAGAGTACAAATCATTCCCATCTGCCATGGAAGCTTACCATATTTTCTCATTGGTAAGAAGAGCTCACTGATTGTAAAATTCAATATTGATTAATGAATTTTTCAAGAAAAATAATCTATCATATTAAGTGTATTGAAAAATTTTAAAATATGTCCTGATTTCAGATATGATAAAGTATAGAAATTATATAAGTTTAGAATTGTGAAAATATGGCATGAAGTCTTCTTAGTTTATTATTGGGGAAAAAAGAAGGTAAAAGTCACTTTGGGGAGTACTATGATTCTTATTAACTCTACTTAACTTCTTTGCCTATACCTCACTCCTACTAAGATAATTAGATTGAGAGAAATTCTACTCCCCAGTTATGGTCATAGTATCAATGATATTATTGAAAAAAAAAAAAAGAAATAAAGGGAAATCAACAAGTATCAGATGTTGTGCAACAATCACATCAAAGAGCACTGCAGTTACCTCTGCCAGACTAGTGTGTCCAGAAAGGGTTACCCTTAGCTCAGATAACACATCATAATGCACACCATGGCTGTTAGCCTGGGACGAATAAAGTAGAGCTCCTAGGGGAAGACTTAGTCATCTGTATTTTTTTAAATCTCCACTTTGAATTCTGATGCAGGGAGGTTTGGGAAATTCACTATGGTGAATATATTGGGAATCTTTGAGGATAGAAACTGTCATATGCATTCTTTGATCTTCAAAGAAGATCCTGGCACATGGTTGAAAATTGGTAAATGTGTGTTAAACACATTTAAAAACAGTTAAAGAACAAGTGTATGAATGGAATATGCTGAAGTCCTGAGGTGATTTAAAATCATTGGAAGGTCTTATATCAGGACAAATTAATTGGTCAAGATGAATACTAAGAAAAAATATCACAGGGAATAAGTATATTCAAGAAGGATGGTGCTATCCTAAAATATTTTACTGAGTTCTTATTGAGTGTTCAATAGCAGGTGATCGATTTCAAGACC